>DWPT01002737.1:0-15632 GCA_018251895.1 Agathymus mariae mariae | reverse complement strand
CATCTCATACCAGCAATGTCACATTAGCACTTATCTTGTTAATTAAATATGAGGATAAAATTTAACGATTTCCAGTTGGCACATGTGCAGGCGAGTTTCCTGATGGTGTCTAGTATTGAGCTGTGTACTTAATTGTAAATAGCCCCTGTATCTGAGGAATACTTATTAAGTTTCGTCAAAAAGGCATTATTTTCACTAAACTTAAAACAACACTATCTTTATGTGTAATTAATTAATTAAACGAAATAAAATTTCTTAAAGTTGTTTTTTTACAAACACTTTTCAGAAGTCAAAATTCGCCATCACTTCACCCCTTAAGTGGTCCCAGAAGAAGAGGCGGTAAAAAACTCTCAATTAGGTTTTTCCAACTCACAGTTACAGAAATGCTTTACTGCTACTTGTGACTACATATTAAGTTCATGTCCAAGAAGTCTTGTCGTTAAATCAATAATTTCGTTATAAACTTTCTTCATAATAATGTTGTTGACCTGAGTTTTAATTTACAGTCAGGCATTTCCGTCAATTCTTACCGAATATTATTATAAATATTCACACATCTACCCATGTAAGGGACACCATTTTTATTGAGTCTGAAATTCGGTGCAATTAGTTTAACCATATTCGGAGTATTAACGTTGTTAACACCACCTCTTTTCTTTAACGTTCGTAATATTATGTAAAATATAGTTGATAGTATCATGCGTTACTTGGCGAAAAGTCATTGTTATTAAATTAGTATTAATTTACTTTGCAACAATCCGTAAAGTGACTCTGCGGTTAACACTCGTAGATTCTACTCACCCTGATGATGCTCCGTTCCGGAGCGAATCACGTCTTGGTGATGGTATATATGTTGGTATTTACTTTTTTTTTATCATAAATGCATGTTTTCCTTTATGGAAGGGAGAGAGGTTCTGTGCTTGTATAGAAGTATATATCATCGTACATTGTGCTTGCGGACTGTAAATAATAAATAAATAAACGTTTACACACTCACACCCCGCACTAGGATATCCTGTGTTGCGGGTGGCATGGACAAACACAAATATGACATCACAAACACCCATGATCCGAGAACAAACATTTATCTGTCACATAAATGTCTGCCCCGGCCGGGAATCGAACCCGTGACCCCATGCTCGGCAGGCAGGGTCACTACTAACTGGGCTCTATTGCCCACGACCCCATGGTCGTCAAAGTAAATTGATATTATTTTAATATTATATAAAATGTATAATTTTAGAGCGTTAATATGTGAATCATAGAAATCTGTCCACACTACATGGTTTAAGCATGGTTTATTTTTATGTAACTAGTCAAAAACCGAGCAGACAAGCCATCTGATGGTATGTGCTCATCGTCGCCCGTGAATACCAAAGGTATCATCAACGCGATGCCGTTGAAAACGAAGCGAGGAACGCGCGTTCTTGCTGGCTCTTCGACACTGCGACCGGAACTCGTATGAAACATTTCATAGTCAATTTTAGAAAAAGAGTGCTAGCCAGTCAGGCTTAATACCGTACCACTGTGCAAGGAGAATCAAAATTAAACTCTGTGGTACTGATTCTGGCGACGTCCGATAGGAGGGACCGTCTGACATAGCCTATACTTTGTTTGGTAGGGTGCACCACGAGCAAGGAAGGTTGGCTTAGGCTCTAGCATTGATCCCGCCCCTTACGCTTCACATATGTTATAACATAAATATAATTATAACATACATACAGGTGACTCGTTGTTTTTAAAGATCGTTAAAATAAATCTAAATCTAACAAATAGTTACTTTACTGTAATTCCAACATCCTTCAGTTTACGAGACATTACGATATTTAAGGTATAATTTTAACTACAATTCATTTTTTTTGTTACTTTTAAAAACCTACATACATAGAAAGAAGGACATCGCGAAAATAATTTAAGTCCATCCTGATTCCCATAACGAATTCAAGTCACGCCTTCGACTGCTACAAAGAGTAAAGTAATGGGCATTTATTCGCTCCCTGTACACTCATCGACGAAAGTACTAATAATATTTTTTCATTCATAAATTAAATTAACCTATCAATTATAGAAGTATAGTTTCCTAGACAAATATTTATTTGTCCCTGAACGTTTTTTGTATGGGAACATGAATCACTATGGCAATGATAACGATGTTAATAAAGAAACTCTGTTTAAATGAATGAGAGGATTTACGGTAAAATATATGTACTCGTCTAATGGTGTACAATAAAATGTAATTTTATTGATTTTTAGTAATTGCCTGTTATGCTGATAAATAATATGAATCAGCAAACTTCACACGTCTTTGAGTTGCTTTTTTATGTAAATAGCCAACAGAGGTATCACCGAGGCTGTATCGATAAGACAAGAGCAGAGGAATCGCTCATTACCATTTCCGACACTTGGACAGAAACACGTAAAAACAATTCACGGCTGGTTCTGGAAAGAGGGTATTAGCTAGGCACAATATTTGTAGAGCTCTCTTTCACATCGTGAAGTTTTTTATTTATAGATATTTTTTAAATGAATTAAAAAATCATACGCAGAATCAGATTTCTTTACACGTTTATCATATTATTTTAGCTACAAATTAAATTCAATGCAGAACCCTTATTACTTTTATACATGAATTGCTTGTATTATAATTAAATTGGTGTATGTTTCTTTGAAGATATATTTACAACCATAAAGTTCTGACTCTATAGGAGTTATATATAGTAATATAGTACATCACATAATGTAACATTACATTACCGCGGTCATCACAATTGTATTAAATTTATAATCACGTTATATGTTAACAAATTTTTCTTCATAATTGTACTTGGTTGTGCGAGTAGAGCGATAATGAAGTGTTCACAAAAAGCTAATTGTTTCTTACCCTAATCTAGGATAAGAGTTCAATTTGTTTTAGACACGTTGATTAAAGGCTTAACTTGACTTATTCAAAACAATTGGCTGCTATATTTTTAAGGAAAAAATCTACATTTTTCATTCCTTTTAAATTGATTGTATTTGTTATTGTTATGTTATCATTATATTTTCTCAACAATTACACACATACGAGCGCGCGAACAATACAATACGTTTAAAGATAATAAACTCCGTTAAGGTGTATCGTGAATGCTTATAAATGTGAAATTTTATACATGTTACTACATAAAAACAAATAAGATAAACAAAATAAATGTTGCGAAGCGGTTAAATTCATTAAACTTAGTTCATTATTTTATATAAATAAAACAGAAGCTAAAAGTCTAGTACCCTACTAAAGACACCGAAGCGAAGCGAGATTGTGTAACTACTAATTAATTATAAATGTGCAAGAAAATTACCCAGTCTATTTGATAGCTACACGTTACTTTTTCATCGCAACTAGCGACACGGTCGACCGCTAAACTGTTATTTTCTTTTATAGTTTACTTTACATCGCGTCGAAATGTCAGATATCATCATATTTACAGTTATTGTGAATAATTATCTGTATTTATTGGTCAATAACAGTTTTTCAACTTCACAGAAAACTTATTGCAGTTTTTATTTCAACAAAGAATTCGATTTCAAACCGTGGTTGAGTTTGGACAAACCAATAAATGTGAGCGTGCAGGTCGATATAGATTTATATGCATTTACTTAAATTTTGCAACCATCAGCAACGCCGCGTTTTGTCGCTGCAATGTGGTTTGGTCGTAGTACATACATGTGTGGTAAATGAGTAAGTATGTTCCGTGGAAACATAGCAACGGCAAAAATATCGCGGAGTATCAGATTTTGGGAACATTTGATACTCATATTTAAAGAGGCGGCATTATCAATGAAAACCTTTTACATTTTTCTATCATTACTTTTGTAAAGGCGAATAGAAACAATGCAATTTTTTAACATACACACACTTCCGCACTAGGATTCCTTGTATCGTGGGTGGCATGGACATGCACAATAAGAGATTAAACAATTTTCCTTCACACATATGTTTACCGCGGCATTGAAGCCGGGACTCTTAGCTAGGCAGGCAGATCTCTTCCATCTAAGCTACTAGGTCATCCGATTAATTATTATTAACGCAGATATTCTTTTTTATCATCTATATAACATTGAAATTACTTTATTAATGTACATGAGGATATACATAAGAACATTTCCCACTACAACTAACTATATACCTTTTTTCGCTGTAAAATGAGAGTATTAATACAAAGGGTTAAAGAAGCAAAAACAATATGCCACTAAGGCTTTGGTACATCGTAGTGAACTCCGTATAATCATTATGTTATGTTATTCGTAGTAAAATATTGAGTTACGAGGAAAATGTACCCAATTGCATTTTATAATATTGAAAATTAGGTATCGTAAACCTACTGAATATGTCTGTCATCTGTTTTAGTGAATATATTTTATATTAAAATAAATAAAAATGAGTGATGTGAATGATAAGTAAAATGTCGTTTAAATCCTTGTTATAGTTGAAAAACAGTTGTCGACCTGTGACATAAGCCTTTAAACAAGTCATGTAATAAATTTTAATGCTACTTAACCTTATACATAACCTGGAACAATATACTTCTTAATAGTAACGGGTGCTCACGATTTTTCAGGTTTTACCAATATTTTCACTGCAGGTTGATGTACGCTAATACACTGTTTATATAAGAAAATACCCTTCAATACTACAGTGGAGCTTGGTTAAGTATACTAGATCTCTCTTAGTATGCTTAAAGACTAGAATTAGGCCGATTAAAGGTTGAAGCCTTGGAATTATACAATAAGTTGGAAGAGAAATCACTGGACTTGTAATCGGTTTGACTGCAAAAGAATGCCGAGTCAGCGCCTTGTTAGAATTGACTTTTTTGCTATCCTCCGAACCTACGAAATAAAAGAAAAACGTCGTCTTTTCTCTTTCTGACGGTTAAGCATCGTTTTGGGTTTTTATTTGCAAATGCGAAATTTCAATTTCACGGTTTATACTTTTACGCTGGTGAATAGAATGAAGAGGAAATATGGTTAGATAAAGTCAACAAGCAAACTCTATGTCAGCTTTATTACTTAGTATAGCAGAAGAGATTTTATCTTGGAAATTTTTAAAAGTTTGCATACAAATTTCAGATAAAACTGTTTCTAAATCTTTAAAGAAAATGGCCCTCATTGTTCCTGTGGTGCCTGAAGGGGTATAAAGAAAGGAGACTTAATAAAATATATGAAGTTTTTATACTTTCAATTGAATATTATAACGACCAGTTCGCTTATTAAGGGATTTGATAACAACTTGTGTATAGCGCTATCTATTGGACTAAAACATAGGTAAAAATTGTGTGGATAAAAATACAATAGGTTAAATTGTTGAGACACGATTATAAACAAACTAATGAATTTAATATGAAGACATCTCAGTAATCTTCGCGACATTACTTTCAAATATCTTGATGTTTCAATCAATCAATCAATAATTTATTAAGTAAGGTCACAAACAAGTTGGTTTTTGCAATATGTCCCCTTACTCAGCCAATATTTGGAGTATAAATTAACAAAATGAGGAAAAAAAAGAAGCAACAATAAGTTATTATAAAATTGACAAATAATATTTAAATGTTTTCTTTTTAAAACGACGCAAGAGGCGTTCAGTCGTAAGCATATGTGAATAACTTCTATTAAATTATAATATTATCGCTCGTTGAACTGACTGATTCGTTAAATCGTATCATACGACGAAATTATGTACGTACTCATTGACGCGTATATCTATTCATAGGATAATGGGTTATCAATTTACGGGCTTAACATATTCAACGAAGCGTTTACTAAAAGTCAGCAGTATCAAGCGCTACTTGTAGAATTTACTTGGTAATATATTAGTATTGCATTTTGCAACAATATGCAAGGATGCGATATAGGGTGGTATTTAGGTAACTATCTTTTGTCAAATTATTTTTTTAATTTTTTTGGTTATGTCGTCATGTCCCATGCCAAAATGGACATCATGTAAAAAACACCGACACAAAAAAGTAGTACATTAAATTCTCTAAATGACTTAGTAGTTAACTGATTTTTATCTCTCTGATTTACTGCATATAAAATTAGGATCTAATTATGTTATCAGTTAAAGCAAAATATATATAAAAAAAAATATTTAGACCAAGTCACAATCACTCAATTTTTGAAAATTCTGATTATCTGTGTTTATTTTCTAGCATAGGCTTCAAAACGGATCGATGAAACAATTGTGTTGATTTCGACTTGCCATAGGTTATAATGTAGTCTATATGTAGCCTTTAGTATGGTATTATATGTAGCTATGGGTACATATTTAGAATTACGAGTTGGAATCCAATATACAATTACAAAAGTATTTGCTTTATGACCATTACTCAGAATTAGTAGTTTCTTAGAACTCATGAGTAAAAAACGGCGCATTCGCATATCAGGTCTAAGGTGTTGGAACTCAACACAAACAAAAGTTTGGACAAAGTATCTGATTGATCTGTTTTCAGCATGATATCGTAGTTAAGTTCATGTAATGTTACCAATTGACTAGTTATGCTCACTTATATGTTAATTCGTGACACATAATTGCCGTAGCTATTTCACGAAAATGCATGACCTGGGGTAATAACCCCCGACCGTTCTTTCCAACCTAGTTTCTTAATGAAATACCGCGCCGGCTCTAATATGCCAACCGAAAGGAAGAAGGTCATCAGAATATTCGCTTTTTGGTTAACGAGAATTAGTTTAACCTAAAACATGAATTAATCAGATTTTTTGCATGGTTCTTTAATTGAGCCTATGGAATATAAAAACATTGTTATCTCAATAGCCTATAAACAAGCAGATGCGCTATTTTTTGGTTAGTTATAAAGCGACAAATGTGTTAATTGATTCAATGTCACTGGAACCAAAATATGATTTTCACGAAAAATTATTTGGGCTGTAAGTTGTTCCTTGAGTCCAAGCCCTCTGCAAGTGGTGCACCCATCTGGATGAGGCTATGGCGCTACGTCCTGTCGGAGATCGTTGGGCTCTCTAACATCCAGTTTAATACCAATGGTACTTTTGTGCCGGTGGATTTATTCAAATAGCTATACACTATTTTGATTTTGATAATTTTAAAAGTAACATTGTTCTTCATAGTGTTACTACGAAAGACAAAGTTATTTTCATTGCAGATAAAATGAATTCCAGTTTGCACTCATCTCAATTCAGAAACTCTTAATTAATTGTAAACTGACATACATTTTTAAATTACAAATCTACGAAATAAAATTGTCATAATTTCAAAGGTCATATATATTTTTATTATTTATGAAAGGAACAGGTATCATTATTTTGCAATATATTTTATTACACGCTACTAAATTGCATGGTTCAGTGATTACCACTCTCGAGAATTACTCTTATTAGATCTCTCGACTGGATGCGTTCAGCGAGTATTTGTACGTTTGCTGTCGAGTTTAACTTTTAAGTACGATATTATGAATGCACGCATGAAAGAGATTCTGATAGTAGGAAGATGAAGTAAGGTAGAATTATTCAGGCGGAATTATTAGCTCTTGCAACGGACTTTCCAGTTTGTGTTCCGAGTATAAAACACGAATATGCGCTGGATTGCTTTTGGTAGGTATATCAATGATATTGGTATCAATTTGTGTTTATCTTAAACAAGTTTTAAAAAACTCTCGTATTGTCCAAGTGGTCGAACTTCGACCGTAATTCATGTTTTTTTAAGTTCAAACTTCATTGAAGTTCTGTTGTTAAAGAGTATTCCTCTATAATTATTGCATACTTTTTTTTCTATGAATATATACTAATATTTCTATACCTATTCTATATATTGATGCTATATTTTAATATTACGAATAAACATCTACTGAGGTATTTTGAAATAGATTAAGGTGTCAAACAGATGATTTTAAATTTAAACTAGCGTACATAAAATCTAGATTGGAATCGAAAAACACAAAATTTTCGAAGCAACGTTCGAATTTTTTGTGTTACGTGTAAAGAGTTCCAGTTTTTGTCTCAAAGACCCATCATCTGACATTGAGATTATAAATAATGGAATGGTTTAGCAGTGTTCATATTAATAGTAAATATCTTTAAACACGACTCAATTACTTCTATTCGCTTCTCATAATATTTCAAAAGGACTACTACCGAGTTATCTTCTATACGTTAAAAAAAGAAGTATCGAAATTGGTTCATAAACAACGAAGTTAAGCTGTACATACATAAAGCAAATACATACACTCGAATATACTACCTTCTTCGTTTTTGAAATCGGTTAAAAATATATTCGAAGTGAGTTAAAAATATATTCGAAGTGAGTTATTCGCTCGCGTCATAACATATGCATGAAGCTTCCTGAAAGGTGCTATCATGTGATTCGAAATTTCTATCGAATAGAGTACGTTTTCTTTTCAGTAAGTGTTATTTGAAGTCGTATTTTCCGAACGGTGTTTACATGTTTTACGAATTGGCCTTTCTTTTTCGATAAATATGATTACTAAAAAACCCGTAGGGTGATCAAGCGGCTTGTATCTTTTTTGGAAGATCGCTGAGTTTCGTATTGTACAGTTTATTCTTGAAGGTATTTGGCACAAAAATAATTATTATTAAGAGAGTTAAGTTTTCTTAAATTAATTAAGAAATGGTTGTAGGGTCTTGTACAGATTGTAAAAGTAAATATTCTCCTCTAAGCGCCTTCTTTACAATTCGTCAATGATGCCTCTGACGTTAAACGTCAGCGCTACTGGTTTAAGAAATTACAAAATGTCACCAGACAGAAAAGCAATGCAATCAAACTTGTTTATTGTTTTACAACTAAAATAATAAGCACAATACGAATGGCATCATAGTCGTAAGACAGAACACCGCAGGGTAAGAAAACCTAGTTAAAAGTCTCGAAATAGTCCTAGTGTACTTATTGCAGAGTGAAAATGGTTGAAACAAAGTAAAATTGTTAATTATACACTTGATAGCGACCTACGTATACCAACTGGCTTGTTGCCAGCTCCAGTTGAATGAAAAAATTGGAGCTGTCAAGGCTATTGCAAGCTTCAAATGCTGAGTTGGTAGCATTTTGATTATATTGCTTACGACTAACTCGGCCAAAGCCTAGATAATTCTTCGGAAACAGTGAACATACCGTAGGTAGTTTTGATAGTTTTCAAATGGTCCGAGAATTGTATCATTCTGGCGTTCATCATGTATTTTATTGATTCACACAATTAAAGCACTTACCAAATAATAATAATGTTCTAGCTATTCTATAGCCATTATTGTATTAGCTATGCTACTATTTTAGAGGGTCTCCATCAGGTGGCTCGTGGGCTCGTTTGTCGGCTACTTACATAAATTCAGATTCGTGTGTTGCGGATTTTTTTAAATTTATTAATTGAAATATTTACAACGGTGAAACCAATTACACAGATTAATAAAATTAAACATAACAATTATCGCAGTATACTAAAAGTGTCAAACAAATTCATATAAGATAAGCGGAAAAAAATTATACATGTTCAGTTCGCAAAGGTACATAGAAAATAATAATAATAACCGAACAATGTTCTTCTCTCTAGTTGTCACTTGCGATACAGGTAATTAGAGTGTGTGTGGGGATGTAATGTGCAAGTGTGTGAGTAATAAAAAATTACGTCAAATTTAAACTTTACTATTTTATATTAATTTCAAAACGGACCCTTCACTTGACGTTTTAGAAGGAACGCCAGGTTTGATGATGGAGGTGCTGTTCCGGGCAATCAATACGTAGATTCAAATTTAAAAGTACTTTATAAGTGTACATATATAAAATACTTCTGTGAAGGTCAAATGTTGCTCTACTACGGATTCGGAATGGAAAAAATAAAAAAAAACATGCTAATCTTTTGAAGCATAAAAAATATGCGAGGCCATTTTTGCCAACACCTACGCGATTTAAGTAGTTCTTAGACGAAATCATAATAGGAAATTGAATTGAGGGAGCAGTTGAAATGTTGAAAGCTGTTGCTGCTAAGCAGTTCCCTCATTTAAATAATCCTTATTTCTTATTCTTCTACCACCTTTTAAGTTTAGTCTTTTTTCTAATACATTTCCAGATTTCCGGCAATTAATTTTATCTGCCATGTAGCTTCGAATCCCGTTCTCAATAATGCCCCCGGTCGGTCTATAGCGTTTTATTTAGCTCAAAGGCGTAAAACGCAAACGAACGGCCAGTTCCAGGATGACTCATAAAACGAAGCGTAACATATTGTTAAATAAGACATAAACTATTCAGCAAAGCATAAACCTCGGGGGATTTTAGTGACGTAAGACATAGTAATGTGACGACGTACAATGACTCATTGGTTTTAGCGGTAGTTATATTTAACTCATTCAAAACATTAACATGTGGTCGTATAAACCATACCAATATTTTAATGATTAACATCATTAACTACATTAAATTGTCAATTTAACTTATCATTGTAGTTTAAATTTAATTTAACTTATTTACCGTGAGTCTATGTTATTTGTCAAATAGTATTTCTAAATTCCCACTATTTATAATTAATAGGTATATTGTATTGTTAAAAAAACAGTTACGCTAACGAACTTCGGTTATGATTTCATTAAAACTGTTACATTTTCAGGAGTTAATTAAAACTTTTTGAATTTTGAACGTTGCTTACATCTTTTTGTTTGACTTGTATGAGTTTTTTCTGAATCTCTTCATTTTTCCATCGGTTATTTTTCAATTATATCTGTTGATAACTTGAATTACTTTAGAAAAATGTTAACGATAGAAATAGATAACAATAGAGATTTAACGTTGAGACTTTCAACACAAAGTTTTTATAAACATGAGTAAATCATATTGATGCTGTATGCATACGTTTTCATATTCACTTTATACAGTTTCATTACATTGTTAAATAAATAGATTATTTTTATATAACAAAAGACATTGCTCTCAACACTTTTGTACACATCATCAGGAGCACATCCCTCTTCCACTTTAAATATAGTATAATATATATTAAATATAACTTAGCTTTGTAACTCTTACATAACACAATAATATTATCCGGCTGTAATACAAAAACTTAAGTAAATGACATGGGTACATTCATAAGTCATTCTTGTGCCTAAAATTTTGCTTGGCAATCACGTCCCTCGAATGAAACTTTTAATACGGTTCTTATTTGCTCTTAAGATTAAAATGCCGTAGGTACAATGCTCTTTCATTTTCTAAAACGGTTTGTATAAGAAATGTGTCGCGCGTTCTACATTCTGTTCACTTGGACCTCAGCCAGGAACATTGCGGCGGAATGTTAGTTCCAAATGTAACCTTAGTACACTGCTTAGTTTATATTAAGTTTTTTTTTTATGGTAATAGCCGACAAACGAGCAAGGAGCCACCTGATGGTAAGTGGTCATCGTCGCCATGGACATCAACAAGACCAAACGTATCACTGATGCGTTATCGGCCAGGAAAT
Source organism: Agathymus mariae mariae (assembly GCA_018251895.1). Taxonomy (NCBI): domain Eukaryota; kingdom Metazoa; phylum Arthropoda; class Insecta; order Lepidoptera; family Hesperiidae; genus Agathymus; species Agathymus mariae. The sequence goes on along the minus strand of DWPT01002737.1, from coordinate 4,167 downwards.
GAGAAGAAGGTAAAAAAGAAAGTACTGGCTCTCAAGCCCCCAGCCGGAACACGACTAATCGTTTGGCGGCTGACTCAAGTAGGAGGATGGTACCTAGACAGGCAGGCTTCACAAAAAGATAATAATACCAATAATAATATTAACGACTTAATAATAATATTGATAATATAATCTTTACACAAAGCTCTACCACCAAGCAGGCTGGCTTCTGTCGCCTCTTACGACACCCTTTTCTGCCAGCATGGGATTGGCGGGAGAATTCCGCTCCAGTACTGCCAAAAGAAAAATTAAGTTACTTTCAGATTTTGGCTGCAAATTGATTTCGAACGGTACATCTATAATTATAATACATAGAACTGTTACTGTGTTGAATTTAAATTGTAAATACAGATTAGGATGAGACTTCTATTATGGCTCATAATCTAAGGTGTTTTTATCCCGGGAAATGGATCCGTTCCCGTGGAATAGAAAACAATATGAACATTCTATAATGAGGGCAGTAAATATAATTTTCGATTGCCTGGCTGCAGCTATTAGAATAAATTAATATTCGTAAAACATAAACCATCCGAGTGATGTTTATGTACGTAGGGCGTATATTTTGTATATTTTCTGTAGCGAAGTGAGGGCGGGTCACATTACCAAACGTTAATAATGATGGTATTAGGGTTTTTTAAATACTCTTTTTGGCATGGCTGTAAAAAATGTATGTAGGCACTTATTGTACTCAATAAAAATATCTTTAAGATACGAATTTATTTGAGCCTTAACAAAAAGTAATACACTACACGGCTTTTGCATAAATGTTTATACATAGTACTAAGTTGAATGTACGTGCTTTATGTTGAAGGAGTGTGGATCGTTCTAATTGGGAGAAATGAAAAGGTAACTGATTTTAACTTGTTTTTGTAAATTTAATTGCAGGAATATTAAATCGTGAGTTATTATTATACTTATTTTATTCTTATAATTGAACATTTGAAATGATCCTCGTTAAAATAAGGGTGTTAATTGATCTTCCACGTTACGTTTTTGTGTAATCGTGTTTGGTCGCGGCTTCAAACCCGAACTTAAAAGTTCAAGTTTAAAATAACTGTACCATTAAACACATGTGACGCGTTAAGTAAAATATAATAAAGTAAAAATGTTCGGCAGTTAGCAGAAACAACGGTATATGCGAAGTGTTATACCTCATGAAATTCAGCTTACGGAAATTGCCTCTTCTTGAAAGAACGTGAAAGAAGTTTCGGTAAAAAAATTTGATGGCTTATAGCTTTGATAGAAACGCAAGAGTGACGACGAAAACGTTTAAAGGGAGTGAAATGTGCCAATTTAATCAAAATTGTTTAACTGCTCAGTTTTGGTCGGCTCTGTACTTTATTCAACACCGTGATAAGGTCGTTTGATGATATCATCAAGTTGAACATCCTTTTATGGATGCCTTGCGCAAATCAAATTCAGGTGCAGATGCAGTGCAATTCTTATACTCTCTCTCTTTTTTTCTCTGCATTTCAATTCCGGATGAGATCAATAAAATTAAAAAATTAAAATAAAACAGTTCCGAGAATCATTTATCGATACCAAAAAAAAAAATTGCGCCGAGTGAATTGAATGTGGAGTCTTTCATGTAGCTGGTAAAACTGATCTTCTGGGGTACAGACTAGCATAAAGGTAGAGAATTCCTAAGATAGGACAATGATCACACATATTAACCAATCCATATTGGCAACTGATGTCTTTAGTTACCCACTAACAAGTAGCATACCGCCATGCAAAAGACATCCAGCTGTCATTACACTTTTTCTTTGCAGTAAGACATAACCAGTGATTGTTTTAAACGATAATATGACAACAGTGAGTGATAATTATTTAACTTTTAATTATTAAAATTGGTGTTTATTTTTAACGATTCACTCTGCAATAAATTAATGATTGGTATAGTTGTTTACGTTTAAATTCGTAACATCTCTGATCGCCTAAAAACTACTAAATTATTGTTTAAATATATAATTTAATTTATATGAATTACAATTCAGTTATTTTATTGTTTTTTAAATTACGTTTTTATTTTAAGTTTGTATTTTATCACTCTGGGAAGTAATAATTATTAAGATATACGTTGTTGTAAAGTTGGCAGTACTAATGTTTCCTACATTAGGCCAACGAATCGCCAACGAAAGATATTGACTGAACTGTGTAAAACGGGGTGCTTCGCATTAACAGATGTTTAATTGCGAATACAAGCTTCGTGCAAACTCTGCATCAGATTTAAATTAAGTTTATCTTTCTTTCTAGCACATTGGTGAAATCTTATTGCGCAACATTCATACTTAAATCTATGGAGTATAATTATCCAACTAAATAACATACAAGCGTGACTATCCAGTCACGCTCAGCACAAGGTTATTACGAAATGGAGTAAATTCTATCAAAACTGTCCTTAAAATGCTGAATATTATTTTAATTTAATCCATACTAAAAATCTCGCTAGACTTAAATATCTAATAAACTAACTATAGATGTTTGCTAACTACATAATTGTAGTAGTCATATTAAAATTGAATTTTGTTTATCAGACAGATCAAAAATTACATTAATTATACCAAATTAGACTCAACTAATAATAATTAATATTTTTTTTGTATCATAAAATACTTGAAGTTTAATTTCCGTTTACTTACGTGTAAAGTAGCTCTTTTTTATGCAAGTTGACAACAATCCCATCTGAAGGTAAGTGGTGATGAAGTCTAAGATGTTAAATGCATTAACTTATAATAGCCTATTCACTCTCCTCTTGAAGACTCCCACATCGTAAGTAGCCGGGAACACCGAGGCGGGCAAGTGATTCCGTTCCTTTGCAGTGCGGATTATGAATGAAGACGCAAACCGCGTCGACCGTGCAGGTGGTACGATCACTACGTAAGGATGGATACCCGCCATACGCCGAGTTGTTCGATGAAAAACACTTACTTCATGTAGCCTGGAAGCGATCGCTTCTGCCGATAAAACTCCCAAATGCTTACAATTTATAATTTTGTTTAGGTTTAAGATATGCGTTTGGTACTTAGTTTCGGGTGTCTTTGTTAGAAGTAATGTTTATCTTTGACGCAAGAATTCACTGATTCACTAACTGATGTCACTGGCGCACCGCTTAGTTGGCCTATAAGTGTACCCCACCAAATGAAAGTGAGGACCTGACAAGTCGCGCACGTATAACAATAACAGGCGTCCAAGTCAGATGTCGTACCTACCTTTTCATCATTCATGTTGTGCAGTGCTTTATTTAATGTGCTATTAAGAAATATTAAGTGCTGCATTGCAATAATGGTAATCCAGCTATTATGGTTTTTTCACTTGTAGGAGTTGGTTAAAATTCGTATGAAGAAAGAATGTCCTACAACCAGCTGTCAACCGGTTTAAAATTAATAATTGTTTAATACGTAATAACTGTAAATTTTCGAATCACATGCCATATTATTTTATCATTTGACATACATTAAGAATATTTAGTTAAAGAGGAGTTGAGTAGCAAACGTACACCATAAAAACTACAGATATTTTATAAGAAATAAGACAGTGTTTGGCGCCAGCCAAGTTTAGTTAGAGGTGGGGTCTATAAACATAAAACTTGGAGCATGTCGCTGATTTGATGGAATCCCTTGGCCGTATCAAGTACAGTTCGTTAACTTTCATTTCGTTCGTAATTGTGTTACGTAAGCGAAGACGGACTAGCTTGGCTGAAACGTGACGCTTTGCGCAAAACATCATTAACATATTGATGCTACGAAATGTTTAGATTATATTTGGGCCTAAAACAATAAAAGCCGGTCAATATTTAATCAGATTTATAAAGGTTTTCATATATATTGTAAATATATCTACGAACATATGCTGTTTTTGTTTTTCTGCTGTTATTCTTGGATGTAGCGAAAAAATTCACAGATTTCGTACCTCACACGACTATCGAGCACATTGGAAATGAATCTACAGAATTCGAAAAAATATCATTCTTCGTTTCCAAAATATGAGCGCCAAAATGAAAATTCCGAAAAAAAAAAACTTTTTTTTTTAGATAATATCTTTTTTTCGTTTTTGACTTGCTCGAATAATTCTTTTTGCACCTTACAGCTCTCATGAATACGCGTCTTTTGTGCCTTTATTGAATAT
>DWPT01002736.1:0-15634 GCA_018251895.1 Agathymus mariae mariae | reverse complement strand
TGCGTCACTTCGATGTAGTCGCTGAATCGAATGATTTTTTTCTCTTTTAATTCGTCTACCGTGGGTCTGAAGCTTAGCTTGCGGAGCAAGTATCGCTTCTTCTCCTCCTTTTGTTTCTTTTCCTCGGCCGGGGACTGACCTGTTTACCGACATATTTTTATACTATATATTTTTAAATTATACATTTTTATACTACTATAATATATTTCTATAGGTACTAAATATACTACACACACAAATGTACAGACGAGGAGTTTTAAGTACTTTCACAGTTTTATTAGGTTATCGTGCAAAAAGGAAAATTGTAAATTAATTCCCGTCCTTCAAGCATTAGCGTCCCGTTTGAAGGTCTCTCCTCATAATTGAAGAGTACGGACTGGTGGGCAAATATTGACCAACCAAAGTGCCAAAGTTTGTATGTCGTCGCCGACATGTCTTCCGATGTACAGAAGTTTCGCTAGTGGCGGTAACCAATCCAATTATTAACGTGTTCGATATTTTTCAACTCAGTCCATCATTGACACAAACAGACTTTTATGTAGGCTTATTATTAGGTTCTTATTTTTACTTTTTTTTCGAATTCTGTACCTAAAATATTAAAATGAGGTAAAAGAAATCTCATGAAAATTCATAATCCACCGTTCAATTGACATGAAATTGTGTGTCCATACTGGACCATCGTCGCTCCTCTCGGCATAAATATTCGATATACGTTCGATGTTCCCGCGGGCACATTCAGTACAGGGATTAAAAATATCCAAACGAAACGAGGTCGGGTCACCGATAATTGTAGTAGATATTCGAACGATGACTTCTATCAGTGTGTACGTGTCTTACTTTTCAGTATGTTCCTCTCGACCAGCTCTTCGGCCGTGGGTCGCATGGACAGGCGACGTATTAATCGCGCGCCGATGGCCTCCCACGACTCCTGCCGTTCGTGCTCACTTTGAACCACCAGAATATTCCTGCGTAAGAAACATCAAAACCATTTTAATACATAACAATTTCAGTATATCGCGGTAAACATAAAACACCGAGTCGATATTTGGATCACACTGACGTAACTCTCTCTCTAAGGCGGCTCAGTAAACTAACAACGAAAAAAATCCGTGTCACTTGCGCGCGCGCACCGGCGATCGTCCGGTGATATAAAATTTGCCAAAGCGTCTCCGAAATCATGTCGCGTTAACGTAAAGTTTTGGCTTAATCCCAACTAACGAGCATCTGACAACTTTTAATTGATTAACAAAAGTCGTTATTCTGTCACATTTTTAGCGAGAAACCGAATCGCGCCCGGTCGCACCAGTTCACACTGTAGGATTTTGTAAATTATTTCACATAACACCGAACGTGTCACATGCCATTACATCTAATTGCAATTTGCTGACAATGCCAGTAGTGCCAAGAGCAAGCTTCGAGAAACAGGAAGAAATAAAAAATTTACAATGGATGAGTACGCAAACAAAAATAAACGCTCGCAGGCGTGTATCGACGGTCGCGTCGGATCGCCGCGCGCCCGTCCGTACGACGACGGACGGGGCCGACGAGTGCTAGCTGGCTGTTACGTAACATAACGAGATCCAGTAATAACTCAATACATCCCTTCGGAAACAAATCGGTCTCGGTGCTACTCGGACTATTGTACTTGTTGTGATTCACTAGATTTTTTACGTGTCCAATTGTTAGTAAACTTCGTTTAGAATAAGGTCACGCTACACCTATCTAATAATATTAGGCGCCGTGACATATTTTAAAGTTATCGGAATACGGGAGACAGCTTGATAACTTTCTCTTGACGCTTAGATATTCTATAGGTACTCGTAGTATATACAATAAATAGCTCCGTTATATACTGTGATTCTGTATATTACTTATAATAACATGTTCTGGTACACTCGGGATTAATTGTTACAAGCGCAATTAAAATAATGATTTCATGGCGTGAAACAAAATGTGTAAGGATTATAGTCGAATAAAAAATACAATATTAGCATTTATTCGAAATCATTACAGTTATAAAAATCTCAAGTTCAAATGAAGTATAATCAAAACAAATTTTTATAATTAGAATTAATTTAGCTTTAGAAATCGCAGAAACGATGTAACTTTTCAACCTGCAAAATATTGCCATCCGTCTCTCCCGTTTCTTTTAGTTTCGAATCGCCAAATGGTTTAAAGAAAATAACACAATAAGAACCTCGAGAGATATTGTTAAAAAAATTAAAGTAAAATGACTACCGAAGCCGACGCGATTAAATACTTTTTACTAAATTTACCTACTTTAAAGTTTGATAAAGTATTCTTCGAACTGAAGTTCAGAATTTTAATTATAAGCTTTGTTCTTTTGTGTACAGCTAAACATTTTATCTCAATATCTCTTATGATTTACATATTGTAAACTGCGAACGTGCACGCGATATATCCTGAGACACTAAAACATATGCAGTTGTAATAGTAAGTGTTTTCTGTAACTGTGAGTAGGAGAAGAAACTCCTCGAGAGCTTCTTGAGGCTTCTTCTTCCTGGAACCACTGATGGTAGAAATTAGTTAAAGCTATGGCGTAGTTTGACTTTCGAAAAGTGTAAGAATCAACTTTGAATAAATTTTATTTAATTTTTTCATTAGACCCATTTGCACGGAACTTTAAAAATATAATTGTGTATGTGTGTGTGTGTGTATTGCATACCTGTTGATAAGCTCCTGGCGATCGGGACGCAGCGCCAGCTTGATATTAAGGCTCTCCTTACGCGCCAACTTGGCGGCCACGCGCTCCGACTCGCTCGCGTACTCGTCGCGATGTTCCTCCCATGGACGTGCGTTTTCCTTGTTCTCAAGCGCGTTCCCGACGCGTACCGGCCGGCTACTACTGCGTTACAACATTTATTGGTTTAATATCACTCACTCGCTGTAACAGCACGGTCGCGACAAGACAAATTCATACTTTATATCCAAGTCGCAAACACGACGAATTGTCTTGTCGGGCTCGCGTACTAAGCCTAATGATTCATATGAAAAATTAATGGTCACGGATAAATTCAAGATTTATCTGAAGGCATATAAATGCAAATTTACAAGCAAACAGAAACACAAATGGAATTCGACATTATCTAACAGTGTAGAGCCTAAAATATTTGCCACCTGCTGCGGGTAATCTACCGTTGGCCTCTGAGAACTGCTATACACTAATGCGCAATTCAAAGTACAGAAAGTTAGATAATGATGAACAAATAGAGGAAATAATCAGGCAGCCGGTACTGTTTTAGGTTTCTGTACAATTTCTACAAGTACCGGTAACAATAACTCGGCCTGTTATTACAATATGTTTCCTAACAAAAAAACCAACAAGAATACGAACTGCAGAAGACTAAGAAGATTGTCTCATGAATATCTTATACATCGTAAAGATATAGAAGATGCGTTTATGAATTCGAATCAATGTAACACCCACTTGCTGTTTATGACGCAAATATTTTTTTCATATAAGGAAATGCTCCTTATTGCTATAAGATAATAATCAACGTTGTTAAAATATATAATATCTGGATACAGCATAGTAATAAGTATCTTGGTCTCGTATATTGTAATCGTTTTGGCACCCGCGGAAGTGGAGCATGGAGCCACATAAATTTGTAGACTCAGTGAAGCGAACGAATAAAAGAAATTAAAAATCATCGCCGTTCGTGAGCGAATTCGCGCGATAATAGTTTCAATAGACAGCATTTCAAAAGAGAAGCAATCAAAGTGCCGTGCCGATCAAAAGTTTTTGTTCTGCAGACGATGCTTTATTTTTTTCGACCTATTATACAAGTCAAGTTATCTATTTGTTTACATTGCTCCCAACGTTTTAGACTAAACCTAAATCCTACTTTCGGACGTGCACGAATTTATTTAGAGCGTTCAATGTATTTTCATTTCGTTAACATTCGGGCCACACGTCGGCGCGGTCGTGCGCGACACGACTGTCGTGTCGAATCAACGTTACATTTAACGACGCACTTTAAAGGAGACGATCATTATAAATGGGTCTAATAAGCTGTTGAACTTTCATTATCAAACATCACAACTACAGTTACATTATTGAAGTAGATTTCAAATCGACCCGCGATAGAATGTAAGTTTACACTAATACAGTTTACACAGATTATATATGTGAATGAAGTTTATATGCCACGTACGTACATGCAACGACAAATTCATAGGCGAGTATCATTCAAAACACATGGAATACGCAAGTGGAGAAGTATGTGCCGATTTGAAACTGCATCAAAACGTGTGTTATGGATCAATGTGGATTGCAAGTGTCATCGGGTGTGATCACCGAGTGGACGATGCGTACGTGTGGAACATAACGGTGGCGTATGTTAGTGAGTGGCGTGTTAATGACGGCGCTACGGTCATGGATAGAGCGGGAGGAGACACGATGGGAAGCGTGATGCATGGGCGGAAGGCGAAGCGGACCGTCGGGAGGTCGGTGGGTTGCACAACATTGACAAACTTTTGGAACTATTACCATATGCGAATCCTCGGTTTGGGCGGCGGCCGTCTGCTCGCCAGCGCGGGATGAAAATAAACGGACAATTTCACATAACTCGCCCAAACAACAACCGTTGTGTGGTGTTCAAGCAAAATACATTAATGTTTCATAGGTTCGGCCACCAGGCGGACAGGTATACTCGTATCTACATTGTAATATCACGCGATATTCAGGTGTGTGAGCGGCAAATATTTAACTTCATTTTAGTAAATGAAACTAATTTATACAACAATTTATTTCAATAAAACATATTCATTTATTTACGAAACACTTAGCTGATACTGAATGTAATTATATTATTTGTATGTCAAATTTACCAACCCAAGTAACTTATATAAATTAAATTCATTTTTATTACAAATAAGGTTTTTTTTACATAACTTTGTATTTTTTATGATTATGATGATAGAGTGTTAATTGCATTACCTACGACGACGACGAGAAATCATTTAATTTTTTAATTACTAATAGTTGTAACAAGTGACAATGGTTAATTAAAAATATACGAAATAGAGATAATCTGTACGTCAGTTTACAATTGAAAATGACTATAATACAGATAATGATTAAATACAGTAGACCATTTATACAATTTTTTTTTTTAACTAAATGTTCTGATTGAATGAACGAGAAGAAACAAATAGAGAAACAGAGAGTAATGTATGCATCAACATTGACAAATTAAATGGAAAATTTTACAAATTACTAGATTACTCGAAAATCATATTTCTAACGTAACCATGGTCTCTACAAAGAACATAAGTATCAATTACATCATGGTGACAGTGTAATTTTTATTTGGACAGGGGAAAATAATTACACTCGAAAATAACGATGCTAATGTCATCTCCAGCAGCATGTTGATAATAACAATAAAGATATGGTCGTTTTCAACATTAAATCATTTAAAAAATCTAATATTTTGCGACGATCTAGTGTACGATTAATATTAACTATACAAGTAAAGATAGATTCAATATTGGCTTAGGCATTTAGTGTTCAGTATTATTTTTAATGTAAGATGATTTGAAAATAATTCATTGAACCATTTCTCCTTCATTTTACTCCAAAACCGTTCAAAAAGAGAAAAATCTTACGATGTTCGGATATATTTTAAGTCTACCTCAACTGGGCCATATGTTAGTATGTACGTTTAAGTTCGTTCGCGATTCATTCACCCACCGTAGACAGACAATACTATAAATAAATAATATTCCCTTTCACTCGCACTCACAAGCAAACAAACTTTCGCGTCATGCTTACTTAGAAGTGACAGAGAACAACATAACTTTGTCATCGTCACTTGGTCATTATTGCAACTTTCCTCGACTTGCTTTTTTATAAATTATTGAAACTACGTAAATAAAGGAGTAAAGGTAAGGTCTGGCTTTTGCCGTGTAAATAACATATAAATCTCAAAGTATTTTAAAACAATACTTTTGTTTCATGCGTCGTTACGCAGTTGCATATGTTACGCATTACAATGTTACATATGAAATGTATTCTCCATCTATGTGCTGTTTCGGTACCCTCAACTGCGTATATCATATCTAATCTAATCATAAGTGTCACGAAGTTAATTTCGTTTGAAATTAGTATTTAAAACAATACTCACTTGAAACTGGTGTGGTGATGGTCCTGGCGCGGTGCAAGCGGCGTCGCGAGCGGCGTGGCGGCGGGCGAGGCCGCCGGTGCGGGCCGCTTCTTCAGCGCGGACTTGAGCGGCACCGCGTTGAACAGCGGCTCCTTAGGCGGGATCTCCTCCACGCGCGACGTGTCAGCCGCCGCCTCCGGCTCCGATTCCTCACCGTCGTCCTCCTCCTCGGCTGCCAGCGGAACACACGAGCCGTTAGTCGACGACGATAACGATTTGTACCTAATGGGTGCTCACGATTTTTAAATTACAACATTACCTGTCATTTAAAATGTTTATCACGAACATAGTACATATAAGTCTAAATGATAGAGTAGAGTAGGTTATGATCACATTACACGAATGTTACTCTAATGTAGAATGAAAGGCGTGCGCGTAGTCATGCTACATTCAGAAAACACCCCTCGCCCCTAAATAAGTGTAACTATATATAACATTAAACTAATAAGTTAATTAACATGCGACCTAATTAATCTACTTAAAATTGGATAGAGCCACAATAAATGTTGTCTTCGCGAAAGAAATAATCCAACAACACCACAATGTCACCGCGAGTAAAAGATAAACGGTCCACGAGCACACAACCATCGAACCAGGGTCATTATACCATTAAACCACTGTCTGCCACAGGTCAGGCATAGTTGCGATTACATAATTAAAATAACATCGATACTCTATTTAAGTTCCAGTCCTATTTAATACAATAAATAATATAATAATAATAATATAATAGTAGGTGCAGACTACACGTCCGCGCTGCGCCGCAGAAAACCTACACCATCCGTTTAAATAGCACCCGCGTTGTTTTAGAAATTGGTTTTTCTAGTTATATTAATTAGAAACCTATTAATTTATAACAATAGTTGCAGAAAGGCAGTTAAAACTTTATTTACTGAATTATATTAACTTTTCGTTGGTTTTTGAAGACGATTCCAAAACACCGACTTTTCTCTACTATGTATAAATTTTATTATTATGTATTGAACTTATAAACCTATCGTGATAAAAATTCTAAATGAAAGTTAAAACCACATCAAACTCCATTGGGTAGTTAGGGAGATCAAAGCGATCACACAGGCAGGGCGACACATATAGCGACTTGGTTTTGTTTTATTCAAAGAGATGGAACCTAACACTTCAGCGGAAGACTAAACCCATGCGCAGAAGCATGCCCCCCACTTACGCCCAACGCTCTTTTTACGCGACAGGAACTATACGTTAACTGACATCAGTCATAAGTTGGATATTATTAAATAATTATTTCTCCGCAGACATCGGTGCGGTGCACACGTGTCTGAAAAATTTTCTAAATCGTCATAAAATTAGTACCAAACGATTAACAACCAGAACCGTATGATCCAGATGAAATCAGAAGCCGATAAGTAATTATTTTATGTTTTAAACGTAACAAACATTCGTTTCGTTCGACAAAAATTATAATTAAACTGCACTAAATATAAGTAACATGGATTAAAAAGAGTTTTAAGATTGATTGAGGCAAGCAATAGGTCAAGCAGGAGCAAGTGCTGCAGCAGACGATATGCAGAAGGAGAAGTTAGTGGGCACTGAATAAACATACGTCACAATGTAAATATTTTTATATTGTAGCTTTAAAAGGGTATAAGCTAACAGATAAAGTCAATAACTCAATGGTTTCATTAACTTATTGTGTTTATATTCCAAATATATGTTTATGGATATATTTGGTGGTATTTATGTTTATAAATAGCTAAAAATACCCGTTTTTCATACCTTATAACGCTTAATTACAATGTGTAATAACAGATGCATGAATACATAATTATACATGATGTACATAGTTGTGATAATGGTATCAAATAGAGCGAGCGAGCGACCGCTTCAAATCAATCAAAAGATTTTCATTTTTACGCAGCATTCAACCAATGTTAATGTGTTAAACATTTATTGTGCTGACATCACTTTAATACGATCGTATTTATTATGTCTATTGCGTTGAGGGTGTATTAACGTTAAAGTCGTCAACGGCCAATCGTACCGTACCGCTTTACCGTTGAACCACATCGATATCGATGAGACATCGCAAGTGTGTCCGTTCAACTTGCAGAAACGTAGACCGACCTCTATCAAGTGGGCTATGGTAAATTAGTGTTTCGTATTAACGCTACTAGAAATTAGAATTTGTGTCTTTATAATACAACTTTTTATAGTTTTATCTACCAGAAAACCTGTAGGCTGCTGCCTAATGCTTTAGAACTTGACGCTTGTAGTTCTAAGGCGATACCTCGTCGCGATACCGCCTCCTGTACTATGACTTTCTATATAAACTATTTACTGCATTTCTTTCAACTCACAAATAAAGGCCGCATAAGGATATATCAAGAAGAGACTTGCGTCGTCTAATTCCGTGTACAAGCTATAAAACTAATCACGTGTGCTTACAGTCCGACAGGTTGTGATGTGCGAGGTGTTGGTGGTGGTGCCTGGTGGGGCTGGGCGAGCTGAACATGGGCGGCGGCGGGATGGGCCCGATCTCCGACACGGCGATGGGCGGCTCCGGCAGGTCGGAAAGCATCAGCTGCTCCTCCGCGCTACCGTCGCCGCCCTCCATACCGCCCACGCCACCGTAACCACTTACTGAAATTACCACAGACAATATTGTCACCTCTAATCGTTTTCAACCGCCGACAAGGAGATAAAGACTGAATTGTATAATGTTTGTGGTATGTGTGTATCTTTGTTCTATATTTTTCACACGGTTCAATCCAATTTAACAAAAAAAAAAATTTTTTTTATTACTCCTTGAGATAAAAGCGTAGCAGGAAAAAGCGGTGATAGAATTAAGTGCTGGAATGTAAAAAGAGATGAGATTAACTGGCAAACACATACAAAAGCTGCACAAAATCACGTTATTTCTTAATTTATCTCTCATATTTATTCGGCTTTTGTATAAAAATCGATAATCTCCAAATTTAGCATTAGTTACGCTTTAAATTATGTACAACAGCGGACTAAAAGTTAAAAGCATCCTGCAGTCAACCATCAGGTGCTCAATGCAAATGTAACATAAAATAAATATCATAACAAGATAATAAATACAAAATATTTGTATGATGACGATGTATTAATAATTTCTTTCAACAATAATTTCCTTCAAGTCTTTTCAAAGATACTTTGTTGTAGGTAATAAAATCACGAAAGTATTATAACAAAATAAACTCGGTATTGTTTTGACTTAGTAAAGACGATTAGTAGTGAGGTGTGGCTTAAATTAACCATTGCGGGGAAATAAAACTTTGTCTAATAACACTACATGAAACATTAAGTTAAACGATGGTTTGCTTTGATGAATGGTTTATAACTTTTTTGATTTTAATAAAAAAAAATTAAAGAATTTTATTTAATATTGCTTCAATTAAGCCAAAGAAAGGAAAATTCATTCTTTTGTATTTTACGACAACGAATACGAAACGAAATTTAATATTTTATTAACCATCCAATTATTTCGAATTTAATTCGAATGATATACATAACATATGATATATAAATATAATTCGGAGTAAATAAATTGTGAAAATTAACGTATCAAAATGTATCATAATTTTTAAGGAATACGACAATGATAAATAATAAAATACAAACCATCTCCTGGATAACATATTCTCCGCGGCAGCTTCCCCGCTGTCAAGGAGTTGGGTCGTTCAGGCCTGACCAGTTCACCGCCATTCTCCAACTTGTCTTTTTTTGGTTCTGAAAGCAACAAGACATGGATCAGTTTATAAAATATTTATCATCACCGCGTGGTACGTATGCCACTTTTAAAACGAAATTTTATTTATTCATGGGATTAATACTGACATTGACAATAAATATATTGTATTTATATGCCCCTTTGTATAACCTAAAACCAGATTTTTACAAAGAGAGTGAGCGCCGTAATCCCAACAGGTAATTTCTCCGAGTTAACCCACGATGACAATTATATGTAATGTATTCCTAATGAGAATTTATGCTGATCTGTAGCTAAGTTCAAATTGAACTATAGCATACATTGTCAATTATAAGTAAATTGATTTTAAAGATTACAATGTTGCGTGCTGAAAAACCTGTGGCTACAATTCGTAATACGCATATATGACGTATTCTCAGTTTAAAAATTTTATTACTTTGAATAGAAAGGATAATCGGCTGATGGTGTGAGAAACGGCTGAAGCGAGAGCGTCAGGCGCGACGTAGTTATTTCTATTAATAGGTGATAGTCGAGTGACGGACGCCCGACATCCACCCGTAGCACGAGACCCCATTCATCGCCGACGCCGGCATCGGCCTTGGCCGCATGGAATCGTATTATTAACTCATCCACACTCGCGGCATCATACACCACAACATGTTTTTTTCTCCGAACTGAATGCCCGTTTGATTGTGCGGCGAGCGTATTATTGAGTCATGTAAACCGACACAAAAACAATTCAGTCGATATAATAACGTGTACATTGCACCATCTCGAGACTCCTACGTTGCTTGTGGTGTAACCTGCTGACCGACGGTTCCTCAATAGCCAAAGGTTCCTCGTGTTAGCTTTCGCTGGCAGAATCCAATTCAAAACCAATGGCATAAAACGTGGGTGGTAGGTTATTTAACCTCACTGGCAAGCTAACTCAATGGTAAATTATTTTTGATGTGTTTTGTTTTAGAAAACTAGACAATAAGCGGCTTCACTCATTTGACGACCTTGTTCCTTGGCGCCGCTGACCGAGTGGTTCTTCGGGTTGCTTAGAACCTGGTCAACGTATAAAATTATGCTTTCACCGAGTGTACTTTGTTAGACACTTATCGTCACACGACTACGAACTATTCAAATGAGTATTTGCTACTTGAGCGAGTCTTTCATTGATCTAGTTAAGTGTGTCTCAATAAAAATCGAACCGATTAGAAATCTGCATGTTGCAATATGTTTCTACGTGCACTTGTTATACGTTAGACTACAACTCTGTTGCTCAAATCTATTTGCAATATTAGTTGCCAGACGACTTCTAACTACACTCCAAAGGATATTAAACTCAAACATCCTGCAATGTTCACTATTAATTCATGTAGTCAAATCTATTTAGGTTTTAGAATATTATAACGAGAATGTGTCTACATTAAAAAAAAAACAAATGTAAGCCATTTTCTTGAGGTCAAATTAATTATTTTAAGTGACTTTTCATGCTTAATTTGTCTGTTTTTCAGTTTGTTTAAGTATCAAACAAATGTACTGTAACTGACGCGTAGACCGCGTCATAATACATATGAAAATCGTGAAATCTAGTAATAGCGCGTTGCTACATGCGGTTCAACCTTCAACAACTCCAAGAAGTCTCAAAAGGTTAACTCGATGCCGACATGAGAGGTCATTGTTGCCAATTTAGGCATCATAGCCTTATTTATAACTCAGTAGCAATCGCCAAGGGCTTCGCCCGCATTATAGCAACAGGCACAGGAAATATTGATTATACATTGAAGAAATACACAGTTATAGACACATTCTATATAACAACATGCAAGCTGCACGTATGAACTGCCTACATAAATAATTTATTTGGAGATTTGGCATTCAATAACATTTTGATATTTAATATTCAGCATGAATTTCAAACGAGCTTTATAACCAGCAATAAAATTATTTGCACACTCACACGAATAATTTTCCCGTGCCCGAGACGATACTCCGGACACAAGAAGATTAAATTGTGTTGAATTAGTGTTGCCACTGCTTATTGTATATCGAATATAGATTGAGTATCTATAATTATTGATTTAAATTAAGTTTTATGACAATATTCAAGTAATATTACCCCTGACTACTTTTGAGAACATAAATACATCATCATCACATAATCATAAACGTTTGTTTAAAACTAAAACTTAGCTTGGAAATAATTTAAAATAATACTCGCTCAAATATTTACGAAAGTATTTTTGTGACAATTTATTTAATATGGATTGATTATCATTATGATACAATATGTTTGTGTTAGAGTTTCGCCGTAGACCATCCATAACTTTATTATTTTGTTATTATCATCTTACTACTTTGCAATTGCATACTGATCAGTTTCTATACTTTCTATGTTTGTATCTGTGATGGTTATTCAACAGGCTACAAAGACGCGTGGGAGCGCCGCGCGGACCGGGGGCGGGCAGCGGACTGAATCGATTCGGTCGCCCTTGGACAACCCACCCTCGAACCCGAAGACTTCATCCGGTAATCGTTATATAACTTCCTGGACTTGCCTGTAATATGAGTGGTATTGATATCCGTATAAAACATATTTATTGACTAAAAAATTAACAAAAAGAAATCCTTTTCTATAAAATAGACGTCGCTCCATCTAAATCCTGCAGAGTTGCAGTAAATGTAAGTGTATTTGATAACATGAGGGAGATGGAATAATAGATATAATAAAGAAAATACAAATTTACAGTTCAGGCCATCAATCATCGATCACATATTTCAAAACCCGTTCAAGAAGGCTGACGTAACAAGAAAAACATGCTAATGATTTGAAGGATGGAACTCTTCTCGTAATAGCAATATACAATGTCAAGTGTACGAGTATTGGAGACGCACGCTGCCGCGGCGCTGGCAAAGCTCGCGGGTACTTCGCGTGCGTAAAATTACGTCGTCAACTACCAACACGACCACGAGCTAGTTAAAAATATACATGGCCCGTCGAACACAACCACCACTGTGCAAAGCAGTTCGCCGGTTAAACAATAAAAGTTCAGTTTTACTAGACTTATATTTTGCGGCACGGGCCTTTTATCTGAATGAGCTCATGACGTTTACTTCTACATAGTACTTCTACAATGTTGATCGGATCAAAAGGCTTTGAAAGTAAATGAATTTATATAGGCCTCTACGATGAAGAAAGTTGGAGCAAAACGTCAAGGCAATCGTTGGTCATTGCGATTTTAACGACAAGAAGTAATAATGAATATTTTTTTATTACTCATTGCAGAAGTGAGTCGAAAATCAAAACATGTGTAAATAATATGCGTCGCTTTGTGAAAACAATGGCGACAATGATGAGCTGCGTGTGGGTGGATTGTGACGAGTGGCATAATATTGCGAAGGAAGACAAAAAACCGTTACCGCTGGGCGTTACCGTTGGGCATAAAAAATTAACTAATTTTGTAAACACAATTGGAGAAAATTTACCGTGATGTTTTTATCAACTAGTCAACTTACTTTAGATCTTTTACGTACAAACATCTATTTTATAAATCATAACCTGTTTTTCCATTTTTTTCTATATCGCTTGTCCGACCTACTTATAAAAGTACGGATTTATTTTCGAAGTATTTACTGCTCGGATTATATGAGCCCAAAATAACTCGAATATTTTCAACCGTCATCCCGCGTTCACAAAATACGCAACATCGAAAGGAATTCGACATCATACGACATGAAGTCAAAGATATCAAAGACGACAACGTAATTTATACAACATCTAAATGAAACCAATTGATCGGTATATTGACTTTAAACATATTAAAAATATATATGTATTCATTCACAGCAAAGTACGAGCAGAATATAATTTTATTTTCTGTACCAATCTTCACAACGAATGGGTGCAAATGATGTGCATTGTGGACAAAAGGTTTAATGGAGCGTTGATATCATAACGACGGCTGCGGCTGAGCAGCGGAAACTGTGGAGGGGGTCAAGGACAGGCCGCGGCCACGACCGCGACTACGACCGCCATCCTTCACAACTACTCCTTCGGATTTTTCTATTCGAAACTTTATTTTTGCTTTATTCAAAAACTGCCCGAGAATAATTTCAGTATTATTATCTATTTTTACCTAACAGTCCTCGAAATGTAATTGATATTTTGAAGATAACATTGAGACGTTACGTAGTTAATTATACTTAATACTTAGATTATATTCGCTATCTACGAGTAAACGAAAGCCACCTGATAACATACATACGCACTGTTCGTTTTCTCACAAGGCTAATAAATGAGGCGCTGATTATATTAGATTTGGAATGTGGTGACTGACATTCAAGAGAAGCATTAAAATGTCGCACGGCGTGCACGACGCCACAGCGCAAACACGCAAATAGTTGCGCGAGGCCAAGCGCGGCGCCTTCGTCATGTATCAGCTACCCATTTTACCATACATATTGCACCATAATTGACTACGGAAAACATAATTCTTACATCGAATGTTACTGCAATATTGTTATAAAAAACTACAACATCATAATTGTCAGCTGATCTCAGGACTATTTATCGTAGTTGTTCTGTTCATTATCTACCATACGAAATACTTTTATATTAACAATAATGCAGATTAGGTAACATACTAAATGATAGGATAAACGGAGTTTATGTTTTAAACAAAGAAATCAAGCATTCCAAACTCCATTTTCAATGTTCCTTCCTTGTAATAAATGTAGATAGTCTTTAATTAGGTAGTTAAAATTGCCATAACATCAAACTTCTCTATGTAAGGTGAGTGTAAGGTTTAATAGAATTAAAAATTGATGAAATAGGGAACCCTGTACCCACGAAGTTTGCTAACGACTCTGAATAATTAATTTGACAAGCGCAATAAAGGTCAACGTGAATATATTAAGCCAAGATTGTATGATGATATATGGTGATATTAGTCATGAAAGGTACTGACTATATTGGCATTCAGTTGTGGGTGGTCTTTACCACTATTTGCCTAGTGGCAACCTACGTTGTATTATGATTCCTCACTACCTCAGTATTTAAATTCTTTTGTAATAGCTGTTTTGTTCTTTTTTTGATAACGCATATATTTATTAATTTTATTAATGTCAGAAAGAGTGAGGGAGAATTTTGAGTTTGTGTATATGCGGAAGATAATCTTCAGAACCACGGCACCTATTTGAATAATTCTTTTACCATTTGAAAGGTACATTCTTCCCACTGTATATAGGCCTTATATGTTGTGTTTATATATGTATAACAACTAATTGTAGAACCCGATCGAAGTCGGGACGAGCCCCTAATAAATATTGTAAAGAGACAGTGCTAATTTTGTGAGCTTGTGTATATGCGGAAGGTAATCTCCGGAACCATGACAATAATTAGAATAATTCTTTTATTATTTAAAAGGTACATGCTTCCGGGTGTACATTGGCTATATATTTTGTGCTTACATATGTATAACAATTAATAGTTGAACCCTAACGATGTCATGTCATCTTTTTCTATAATAAGTAGGTAAAACACGTGTAGAAAAATCAGTTCGTTATATTAGTTTACTGTGCAAAGAATACTCAAAACGTGCCTCTGACACGGTTGTGGTAGACCCCTTATAACGTTAAACCTTGAACTGACCTCCTCACACACGGTACGAGTGCTTGCGCCCCTGCGTAATGTTCTTATCAATAAAGTCAACTCAACAATTAATTTTACGTCAATGTGTAAAGGGAAATG
>DWPT01002735.1:0-15634 GCA_018251895.1 Agathymus mariae mariae | reverse complement strand
CACCAAGCATGCTGGGTTCTGTCGCCTCTTACGACACCCTGTTCTGCCAGCATGGGATTGGGGGAAGTATTCTAGGCTGCCCCAGTACGACCGAATGATAGTTAATCTTATCGGTCTTATTCACACAATATATGCTTATATCACAACAGGTAGCAAAATAAATCCTTTGACACGAAGTAGACTAGGTTCTGTGCATACATTGTGCTTGTGCTTTGTAACTGATTACGTGAGCTTAGCAAGTTACGAAAGCAGTACAGTTACGCTAAAATGAATTTAGCGATAAGGGGAAACGTGTCAGTAACGTTGATGTATGCTTCACTAGATGAGCTATAGGCACCGATGTGACAGAATGGATAATAGTACAGTGTGGCCACATTAAATGGTACTTAGTAATATTAACTTTTGTTTTGGTTGTAGTTTGTCGTGTATGGTGTGTCGTAGTGTCGGCGTATAGCGTATTATCCTATTACATTACAGGGTGATACGAAGATTACCGAAAGATAATGTCACGTTTCAGGATACACGGGTTCGTCGAAACGGTAAAGTTGTTTCGCCTATATTTTTTTCATTTATTAAACAAAAACAAACCCAAACGTATCCGTTGATAACAGCTATTTCGCTTTGTAGAGAGAAGTCTTAGCTTTCGTATTAGAGATCCGAATGACCCGTTAGCTGCCTTGTCTACTATTTATACTGATTTTCGGGTTTTCAGGAACTTTCTATGCCTACAATAAATGACATAAGTATTTAACAACTAGTGTACGCGATATTCGCCCTTATACGCAAGTCGTAAGGGCGAGAGTCACCTAATGTGCTCGAAGTAGCTCCTATCAGTGCCTGGTTTTTACAGCAGCTATTGTTTTCCGCTGATCCCTCGCGAACCTTCATAACAATAGGTTTAACGCACTATACCGTTAACTATACTATCGTATAGATGTCTTTAGTGGTTTCCCCGATTTTTAAAGCAAAAAATATTTAATTAGTCGTAATAGTAATTAATCACTCGCACCACTTTATATTGGACGTTGAAGCCGATTGTGACAGATCCAAAAAGCCTTTTCCACAGTGCACTTAAACACCATTTGTATTATAGTTCAAAAGGCTCCAAACTCATGAGAGGTTTTTCGGTTTTAAACGACGATTCTGCCAGGGCTACTATGTAATAATTTCAGCATTGATCGTTACCCTAAACGATTTCGATAGCAGCTACTGTATTGAATATTTTTCATAGGTTTGTAGACTTATATTACGCTTCGTAAAGTTGTGTATATGTTATAAATTTATCTATAACAATAATGCTTTCAAAAGTCGTAACAATGCTCTATAGGCAAACTGCTGTATTATGTAGATACATAATAATTTCAGACGCAGTAGTAGAGGTTTAGATGTACTCGGATGTCAGCGATAACTTAATACACAAAGATGTAAATTTGTGATAGTTAATTTACTTAACTTGCTTGGTTGCTCGGTCTTAAAACCGTGCACTCCAACGGATAACTTTTTTACGTAGTGTGTCTCATTTGGGCGGTTTTTGGTTTAGAAAATTCCTTTTAACACCGGATTCACATGTCCATTTCCATTCGTAAAAATACTTTATGCTCTTTCTTTCTATCATTTTTACATTAAATCAACAAAAGTTACGACGAACGTCATATTCAGACATTCCCTGGCAAGAGATTTCCTGTATTATTTAGTTGTTCTTCAATCACGTGAAACGGTGGCTACGATGCGCTCAGTCAGTAATGTACTGTATCTAAAAGATAAACTGGATGGCGTATAATAACAAATGGTTTAATTTAATTTTTTTTCCTATTGTTATAAATTTCGTGCGTATTTGATTCAAAATATTTTGCGGTTGATTGCATACGTGAGTTATGTTAGTTAGTATTATTTATTTTTATTTAGTTAGCTAGTGAGCTAAGAAATAAAGATGGAGTTAGGACGGTGACAAGTTAAACACAGTGTCGAAAAAAAAATTTGTTTGTCGTTGCTGCATCGAATGGAAACATACTGAAACTCTCAATCGGTAGAATACAATGTAACCTGTATTTTTATATTATCCTGATCATCATCGTCAGCTGATCTAGCGTAAGCACATCTGCGGTGCGTTTGGCAAGACGCGTAGTGAAAGTGATTGCGTGGATGTCGCGTGCACTCGCCGACCTTGCCATATACGAGTCGCATCGCACGCGCTGCAGTGAGCGCCTTGAAACGTTTTTGCTTGTGCGCCTGTTTGTCACTGGAACTGGAGTCGTTTATCTCTTTATTGAAGCGCTCGTAGGTCAATTGTGGTGACATACCGACCATAATTGGTAGTGAACAATATCGACCGCGATCAGTAGTTTATTAGATATCTTCTACAGTTTTGGCGGCTTAACTTAATTGGTTAAATAATTAGTTCTACTACTTTGGATTTTTAGTACTAACAAAATAGATTTTTTGTGAGTTTACGGAGCTCTATCTTTTCTCTAGTCCAAGCCAACCTCCCTTACTCGCGGTGTACCCTGTTGAACAACAACGGACCACCTTCCATCTTTTGACCTGCTTGTTCGTATTTTGACTATTTATCATATAAAATAATCATATAGACTTTTATAGTTGCACATACTGATGCTCGAATTATCTCTAGCTCTTCTTAATATTAAGAAGTTACACATTTCTGTATCACCATAACATATCTTTCCAGGGATATTCCATACTCATGAACATCTTTGCTGTAGCCGCCACAATTAGTGTTTGTTTTTTAACACCTGGCCAGCTGAAAAGGTTATTGGAATCAGTTGGAGTTTAAATCAGATTTAAAGATGACTGTGAATCGTGTGGAGAGTAAACATACAAGTGAATTGTGATTGAGAAATTATTACTAATTATAGTCCATAATAGTTGAGAACGATTATAATTGTTACTCGTATTTAGTTAAATTTGTTGCCATATGAAGATGCCGTCAGTTGGGCTAATCCTTTACAATTGGTTAGGCTCTATATAGCGTTTTCATTAAATACGAAATACGTTATCAGTGTGATGATAGCTAGGAATTACAAATGCTTTTTTTTTTTAATTTGTTATTTTTGGCGCAAATGATTTCTATATTATATTGTGTGGCCGTACAAATATTTAATATTTGATGTTATCTCAACTTTACGTACGTAGATAAGAAGTCAGCACCCATCATAAAAAGATGTGATCGCGTGTTACTATAAACGATTAAGTATGTAATTTACACGAATAATGTTGAGATTTAATTTAAGGATTGATAATAAGGAAATGTTCGTAACGAATGTAAAATATCTGTCATTAACTTATAATTATTTAACAGGGAGAAGATTCAGTGGTAGTTACGCGTATTATTTATTTTTAACATAGTAATTGAGCAAGTGATTAATGAATCTCGTAATATCTGATTGTACATGTCGCCTTATTAAGGTAAAAAAAAACTAAAATTACAATATTATGATTGTTATTCCTAATGCGCATATGTTCTTAATTTAGCAGCGTAACCCTACCACGCGGCAGTTATGATTGTTATAATTGCGCACGCGCATGCAGTCACGTGGCTCCGAGGACGTCCGAGCCGCTGCGAGCAGCAGTTTCGCAATCACACTCCAAACTTGATTGAATTGTTCTAGAATCTTATCGGATTATCACAATTATAGATTCTGTGATACTAGCTTATTTTTAAACATTCCATTATTTCAATTATTTGTGCACTTTAATCCCGATTATTTATAGCTTGTATGCAAATTTCGTCACAATGTTTTCTTTAATTGAACCGAGTTATAACATGAAACATTAAAACATTAAAATCGCATGGAGAATTGAAAGCTTCCGGAAGCATTTCGGAATAGACATAACTTTCTAATAACTTAGTAATGACGATGTATCGACAACCGATATATCCAAATTAAAAATATGTATATACATATAAATGTTTTATGATTTTTTAATATTTGAATTCTTTAATCCCTAATCGTAGTTGTTTTTCACTAATATCGATTTATCTGATGGAGTTCTTTTAAACTGTTTATTATCTGGCATCCAGGTGTAAACAGGACGGCGTTTTATTATTAAAACGAAAGATTTTATGAAACATTTTTTTTACATGAATATAAGCGTTTAGACATTTGTTACTGATCCTGTGTATTTTGAATAACAAAAAAAAAATATTCTATTCTTATAAATAAAATTATTCATATTATAATTAATCATAGAATAAAATTAAGTGCGTTAGCAAAAATAATAATAAAATTACTAATTAAGTTATGTCGATATGAGCGGTGCTATACATTAGAAAAGACTCACTTTTTGGCAATTTATACTTTGAAGAGAGAAGCAAATTTTGTTATGTAGTTTATGCAGGTAATCGATGATAGTGAGTGTCAAGAGTTAATAAGCAGTCATCGTCAGCTACCGACATTAATAATGATATTAAAAAGCATAAAGACTAACGGGGCAACGTTTGTCGACGGATTAAGTCTTCATTGGTAAATAGTCATACTTATAGTCCCAAGTCAATATCATGGAGATTTTAGTTAATCTGTAACTAATGTGAAAATTATAAATGATTTAATGTTATACCCAAAAAGAGTACTTACCGCATTGGTATCTCCTTATTTTCTGGTATAAACAGATTGTTTAATATACTCTTTTCTTGTGTTTTGAAATACTGAACAAATATGATTGTTGATAGAGAGATTTTTTTAAAATATTCCCTTGTTATTTTTTTTCTGTTTCATGCAGGATTGTCGTGCAGCAAAAGAAGTACCATACAAATCGAATTTGCTAAAATAAAAAAATAAACATATTAATGTGTATGCTGATTGTGTTGCCGAGTTTATGCTTGTTGAATTATGTAGCTATCAATAATTTTAGCATTTTGAACGCCTTCCAAGGCCTACGTATTTTAACATATTCACCAACCCTTCGAATGAGTAGAACGGGAAATGAATTTGACGTATCTATATCATAGTTAGTGGTTTGTGTTAACAAGCCGCTTCGGCATATGTACATTGTTCTGTAATATTACAGACATTTAAGTGTGCATAATTTTGTTTCACAAATATAGAATTATATTGGATTATACCATGTACCATTATCTCGACATAACCAATTATTTAAATAAAATAAGTCGTTTAGAAATTACAGAATTGCTAAAAAACACACCATCGACAACAATAGTTCATTAGTTGTGATAATTATATATTAGATAAAAATATAATTATATATATATTATAAATCAATGTGACATTTATTTAGATATATTCAAAACAACTTTAACGAGCCAGTTAGATAATTACTATTATAAATGAATAAAGAAGGTTAATAAGAAAATAATTTATATGATTCAGTGATCACCGTACGCGGTAGCATCACTGCATCATTTGTGTATTGGCAAATAGTGCGTATTTTGTTTCGGGGCCGAGCTGCAGCGGCTGACCTCTCGCCTCCGCCCGCAGCTAGCATTGAGGCATTTACCTTTCCTAGGTCGGGCTTGTCCTCAATACACGCTTGAAGCGTTGATTTATCACGAGGAATGCCCGTTCCATTCCACTCACACAAATTTTGTGCAATATGCGCCTAATTTGACTTACGCAATTACATATAGCTTAGTGTGTACATTTTACAAATTAAATTATGTCGAATTTTTGTGTTTTATATTCGAATCTTACTCAAGCGACTTTGTTTATACGCCGGTTTTACGTTAAGTTTTATTTAACGGACATCTTTAATATTGATTTGAAATTACGTTCCACATTACTCAGAGGCACCTCAATAACCAAATACATAAACGTATAGTTAGCATTTTTATGGATGGATGAAGAAAAGTCATTCATAATTTAGCTAATAAGTGGCGACTAAATTTTAATCCGTTGAACGACTTTCTAGAATAATGCCTCGAAGGATCACTAAGTTTTTTTTTATATAACTCAATGCTTAACTTCACTCCCACCTGATGGTAAGTGGCGATGTAGCCTTAGGTAGTAAAGAACATTGTATTGATTTGTATTTTAATATACCTTTGACCGTGGTAAGCGCCAGTTCTTGCATCATTCGTGAAGTCTCTTAGTTCGTCTCAGATCTTAGTTCGTAATTATAAAGCAATTGACTCGTAGAGATCATATTAAATACACATAAATGTCATATTCCATATTATAATGTACCTATAATTTGGGAAGGTGTGCACTCGTACTGCAAGTTGTAATGCGGTAAAGTTATGCTCGGAATGCCCCTTCTACTGGCACTCAAACAAATTTTGTGCAATATACACCTCATTCGACTTCAGTATATGCACCTCAGGTAAGGTAAATGTACGAGGAATAATCTCGATCGTGTGAATTCTTTGTAAATCAATGAACATTTAGTATGATAGATATAGTCACATATTTCAACCATCAAGAGGGCGTCACTCAAAACATTCCTTTACTGACCCACTTACTACTGTGAGTCTTCTCGTATTGTGGGAGTTAATATCGTAAGACAGCACTTTGGCACAATATAGATTGGCAGACTTCACTCTCTTCCAGAACATTATGAAGAGTTCTCCAATCTCAGGACTATATTGTTCCAGACGATGTGTTCCTTTAACAAAAGAAATATCGTTGAAAAAGAAAAAAAAAGGAGCTTTAATATTTCGGACTGGTACATATAATAACAGTTAAAGGTAATCACTGCATGAAAGTAATATAACATTAGTACGATAACTTAGTGCGGAAAGGATGTATAGTTTGTAGTGAAACTGAAAAGAAAAATTGCTGCTATATTCTAATTTTATAGCTAGCGTAACTGTATGTACTAATATTGTGTATATCTTACACAAGAACTTTGTAGCTTTAGTATTTTAAACTGTACATGTGAATTTTACAAGTTTATGAACTCGAAAAACGTAATCTTTATTTTAAAACCGGTTTCTTTGTTGCCGTCAAAGTTATCTGCCACAGTTGTATTGTTCATTGTTATTAGTCACTTTTTCATAAAGTAACGTGTTATAATTTTTATTTTTCGCGTTTATTGACATTTTTGTAATCGCCTGTTATAGTTTATTCATATTTTGTCCGACAAGGTTATTTATTACATAATGATAATTGTGAGGTTTTTCGTTTCATTTTCAGTAAAATCTTGCATTCCCAATAATATTTTGTCTATAGATGGTCGTTTATGTTTTTATTCGAGTAAATATAATTGTATAATTAAACGCGGATTACTTTAATTAATTGCATGACTAGAACCATGATGAAGATTAAATTTATTTATTTCAACCAGCCAACCTGGCCTAATTTCGCTTTAGAATACCTGCCACCTTTCGTTTAGAAACAGTTGTAACACCCGCATTGATTTAGGTTTACTGTTCTAGTTTTATGAATTAGAAAAATATTAATTTATTATAAATGCTGCAGCCAAGCAGTAAAAATGTTATTTACTTACCTACTAATAGAAGATCAATATTATTTATTTTTACTATCTTTTCCGCGAAAACAGAACCGTACTAGGACGGAAAAATATACTCATAATGCAAATTACTAATATGCCAAGTATCACCGACATCTGTTCCGTGATTTTAGTGTGATACATGGTCAGATAGACAGATTCCACAAAAACATATTTCGACCTCTACGTAGATAACAAAACCTACATACATTAAAATTTTCAACGTATATTTTTCTAATGTACGAATTCTGCTCAGAAAAAAAAAATATGTTAGTATAGATTTTTAGTTTGAGAAAACGAGCAAATATTATTATATAGTTCAGACAGGTCCACGACATAATGTTAATTAGCAAGCATCCGTTAAATGGTAAGGAGTTTACGTCAAAAGTTATGGTGTAGGGCTCTGTGCGTCTTTGAGTTAATTCAACGTCATCTACTCGTGGTGCACTTGTAGTGGACTCTCGTTGGACATCGCTGGGTTCAGTACCACCCAATTTAACTCAAATTTTTTGGTTTGATTACATTCATATTTCAAATGGAGAGTAAAAATTAAAGATGTTTCATTAATTTGCTAATCGAATATTTGCTAAGGGAGTTACTTCGGTCCAATAAAGTTATTTTGTAGAAGTTTATCTTTCTTCACGTGACTCTTGAACTGTGGAAAACACTCGATCATTGTAGTTTTTAAGATCCGACTTTACCTGCCCGGCTAGCTCTCACCTCTTCTACATTAACTAAAATTAAACCTATTTCGGTTGTGACGTCAGAGGGTCAGTAATAATCGCTTTCGCTCGATACTTCTTCACTCTGGCGTCACACACGTCGATGATGACGGGGACATAAATGTATACACTCTGGATTTAGTTGACGTTTGTAATTATGGAAACTAACCTTCTGCACTCCGCCGCTTCTCCTCATTAGTCTATGACGGGAATTATTCGCCATTGTTTGTCGCGGCAACAAAGTTCACATACACTTCGTGTATTAATTTAGTCCACGGTTAACGATACTTTATCTAATTTGTTAAAATGTTTAAAATTTCCATTACACGGTAACAAAAGTCAGTACTGGATCACAAGATCATTATCGTAAACAGGAAAATAAAACTATTAGATACGTTGTTGGGTTGCGTTTCCAAAAATTATGGCATGTCAACATGGTATAAAATAAAGTAGCTTACGATTTATATCTGTTAACAAGTTTTCATAATGAGCCCGTCACCAGTGAATGTTAAAAATTTATCTAAATTGTCCTGCTTGATCGGTTAATAGACAAGAAGGTTTTTGATATTTCTTGTTTAAAAACACATTAATCAAGGCAAGTATTTTCGATTGAACGTCTTTTATGTAGATCATTTTAATTATATGACTGATTTAAGAATCAATCTCTTGCCCAGTACATCACTTTTCAAACTTGTTGGAGGTCTTCGGGTGGCCTAAGAATTTCTTACGCTGCTCTTTTAGTTCCACTAATCGGGAATCTAAAATCTGGAGGAGTGCTAAGAGAGACATGTTCTGCATTGGGCTTTTATCGGCTGAAAGACATTAAGCAATCAAAATTTAATTTTTGTTAGGTGCAATTGCAACAATTATCCATAGACGCCATCACCTTATTACACCTCATAAGGCAAAAACGTCAACCACGTATTTTGGAAGTGATGTCGAAGTAGGCTGATATAACTTATTGAAATAAAACAAGAATAATTACATTATTTAACATACACACCTGTCAGACTTTTGACATTACATGTTGTTATGGAAAACGGAATAATAATGAAACAACCGATTTCATTAGTTATTGGCCAAGTTAATCCCTTTATAAAACAAATCGAGTAATGGCAGCATATTGTACGGGTGAATTCTTGCTCGCAACTAAATATAAATTGCTAATAACAGTTGACTGATAAAATACAATTACGAAAATTACAAGTGATGCGCCTTGTACCAACACCCGTAGTAGCTCACTCATAAGGCACAAGTGACAAGCGTTTTTGACGTTTATACAGCCAGTAGTTGAGGCATTTATATTTTAATTTATCGAAAAACGCAAAAAACAATTAGGGACTCTAGAACTTCGATTTATTCGGAAGACACAACAGAGAAAAACAAAATTCCCTTTTCCGAGGTCGCCAAAAAATTCCGTAAATGGTCACGAGCTCTAGATATTACTTAGACGCGACTCTATATTTAATCACTAGAAATGTGGAAACGCTGGCGCTCGTCTTTGTACCACTACATGACGTCTGTGACATTGAACGCTCGACCCGATTAAGCATAGCAGATGAGTCGCGAGGTCGCACTGCTGACTGCACCGTTCTCTGTCTCACTCTGGCGTGGTGCACACTTATCATACATTCTGCATTTACTCATCTATATTAATAAAATCCAAGTGGACGTTTGTAATTTCAAATCATTAATGCCTAAACGAAAGCCGTGGAAGCACACACATACAGGCAGGTGCGGACTATATTCCATCCACATCTACATTTATTTTTCCTGTTAGTGGTCTGTCAAAAAACAATACTGAGTACTGAGTTTTTCATTTACACATGTTTTGAGTAATAGTCGACCTGGAAGCACACGGGTGCATCATCTGTTGGTCAGTAGTCACCGCTGTCTTTGTCATTTATGACCCTGAAGCCCAGTTGGTAGTGATCCTGCCTGCCAAGCGAGGTCCCGGGTTCGATTGCCGGCTGGAGCAGACAGGTAAATGGTTGTTCTCGGGTCATGGGTGTTTGTAATGTCATATTTCTATATGTCCATGTCACTCACGACACGGGGAATGTGAATGTGTCACGGGGAAGTGAGTGTATTAACATTTATTTTATTTATTTATTATTACTTAACACCAGGGTCACGCATATTGCAATATTCATCATTCATACGCATATTCCGTTGAAACACGTAGATACGTTTCATGATTAAATATTTAGATCATGTGTAATCTTAGTCCCTGCGGGACCTGCGCATCTTTCATGGTTTTGTTTATGGTCCTGGGAAAACATTAGCCCGTAATCTGTCCTAGATTACGAGCTATTTCTCTCTGCTCGCGGTACTACCGATATAGCAATAGGCGAAGTAATCGTCATTTATCTCGGAGGTAATTGGGCTTACCGGGCTAAATTCCGATGGTTCCCAAGCATTAGGAAGGTTTTTTGAGGTCACCGCTTAACAAATTTCCATACTTTAGATTATCAATACCGTTATCAACACTGGGTTTACTTGTTTAGAGAACAACAATGTTTCTGCATGTGGTCTAACGCTATTCTTATTTTAAGAGTTAGGTATGAATGCTGATGATGAAACGGAGACGAAGTTTTGTATAAACATATTCAGAATTAAAATCCATTCATCGTTTACAAAGTGTTCCTGGCTAAAATATTTTTGTTTTAGCGTCTGAATCTCAATAACAGTCATAACAAATGACCGTCTCGGTCTTTGACACTATTTTTTTTGTTCATATATCTAGTTAGAATAAAATTATTGGAATAGAAATCAGGACTTCATTGTGACGTGACAACGTGATATATATTTGAGATATTTCAACTTCTGCCAATTTATGAGAAGGAAGATTACTTTGACAACATAAAACTATTAATAACTAATGTGTATAATAAATGTTTTACAAGATTTTTATACGAAATAGTGCGTGTCTAATTGACATCCTGTGCGTTTGGCAACTTGTTTAAACAGTCAGCTCAGTTTAATCACATGGCTTTGACCCATTAGTGCTCTGCTCAGGAAGGCACGAGTTTTTTCTCGTAATCGAAAAGGCTTACAACATCCTCTTCACTCTGTACCACTGCAGGTTGTTAGAGGAGTTATGACCTAAGTTTTTATGTGCCGCTTTCGACAAAGGTTAACTACTGTAGTCTCATGATAACTAACGCGACCGATGATTGAACTCGCCATCCGAAGCACAGGAGACTTCAAGAAATTTTACTACTCGAGGTCACCCAACTATAGAGTGAAGCACTCGAACTAGCTTCAGTCTGTCAATCACTTACGATTGACAAGCCGTCGGTCAATGAGAGCTTTAAAACCAGATCATCTAAAACTAGGTAAATTTCTACTTAGTCGGTTAAAGTACATTTGAAGATATCGCTAGTCATTATGCTTATTCCTTAAGAGCTCCTTTTGCATATTTACCTTCTTCGTCTTTACTTTGGTTGTAAAGTGTATAAAAAATATTCTGTCCAAATGGACACATATAATTGTAATAAATATTACTTCTATAGAAATAATCAGTCAAGTCAGTGTCGGGGTCGTGTGCGATGAGGTTCTGTGGTGTACATATTTTACGGAATCTTTTTAGGAATAATGTTTTTCATTTACGTCACGTTACGATTACGATAAATCACACAATGACCTTGACGAATTCGTGTTTAATCTCCACCTCAAATTGTAATAATATTAATTTGTATTAAAGTCGAATTATTTAAGTTAAATTATTTAAATTCATAAAATAATGTAAGCGACTGCGTCTCCAATTTATGAATGTACATATAATTATTTTTACCGCTCAGTAGATTCAGAGACATTTTATGACCGATATACAGGTCCAGTGATCCTATTAGGGTAATTTTTCATTGGATATGTGGAACTCTAGGAGACGGCACGATACGAGACATATCACGTAGACACCTTCTGGTCTCAAATAACAATCGATTGTTGACATACCTAACCGTCTGCCGTTATTGCTTGCCGGCTCCTCGCCGTATTGTATCTCCGTTGATTCTCTTTAAAAAACCGAACTGATTTTCATTTAACTTTTTAACGTAGCGTCACAACCCAGTTGGGGTCGTCTTACAATGTGAATATCACTAATTAAAATAAATGACGAAAGGTATAATATAAAAAAAATATTATGAAAGATTATATTTTCAAACATAAAAGTTATTGGACACGCGGACAACATAATACAAAATCAATAAAAAAGTGTTTCCTGTATGTGAAAAAATATATATTGTCTTCAGGAGTTTCTTGCCGCTTCTTCTCTGAACACAAGATAAACTTGTTGAAGCGACTGCCTCGTTTGGCTTTCGAGAAGTGATGCGTAAATACATATAAAAACTTAATATTTGATATAAAAACTTCATTATAATTATATATTATATTATTTTATCATCGTTATATGTTATTCGACGTCAGTAGTTAAATATATGTACTTGACAATAAAGCAGGTAAATTGCCGCGGTGTGGTCTTGATCGCGGACGTATGACGTCACACGACGCGCAAGGCCTCGCGCCTTCTACAAGCAATACTACTTCGAATTATCATAAACTGCATAAGTAACATCGTTATATACATATAATTAAATCATATTTTTCTTCATAATCCTTCCATTCGGGTGGATCGCGCAATCATGTGATTAAGTACCAATGACGAAGTTAAATTGCTTATTTTTTCCTGTTTATATACTGGACTTACTTTATAAAGTATTTATTATTTATTACAACTATAAATTTTATGTACTTGCTTAACAATACGTAGCGCGTAATTCTATAGTGACTAAATTACCGTAACCGACTAAATTGTTTGTCGAAATAGAAGTAGTTAACTGCTGTACAATCATTTTAAACCAAAATACATGTAAGTTCCGCTTGTTACGTAACCGGATTCCTTAAATTAATTGTAAATAATGTACTTGAAAACTGCAAAAGTGACTTGCGAATCTGAACTGGTACTGGTTGTAAGTATCCCTACTGGCTCCCTGACAATGCATCCGAAACACCTATTGAACATTTCACAGTTGATTTTAGAAGATGAGTGGTACCTTGCGAGACGCGCAAAATACTAACCCACCATGCAAGTACCGTGGTATTCAACTGAGTGGTATTAAGGAGCCTTCAAGAGGGCCTGTTTGCTGTGGCATGGCTATGGACTCATCCGTTAGTCAACAGGGTGCAACACGAGCAGGCTGGCTTGGACTCAAGGATGAACTCTTTACACCCTAAAATGTACTGCGAATGTAAATAATTATATATGTGATTTGCTGATCGATTTGTGATACTGTGCCTCACTTTTAGCTAACTGATTTGAGTATATTTTCCGATGTTTAAGTTTCTACTTCATACTATTTATTTCAAAATTGTGAGTTAGTTATTGCGTGCAGGATTGGAACCCAAATTTCTAGTTGGAGGCTTTGGAACCCTTGGCAATTTTGTTTAATCAGTCAACCCCATATCATTAGTTTAATGTTGTCCCAAATAATTTGTAGTTAAGTTACGTATTTTTTTAAATATCGATTGGATTTTTTTTTGTTTAAAGTACACGCCGAATAAAGCTCCTCACTCCAGGTTCAAAAGATGTAAATAAAAAAAAAAACTTAATCACAGGTTTAACTAAATAATGTTTATTGTTACGAGCATCTGCACTTACAAGTACGACATATAAATGTTGAACAGGTTGTTCAAAGCAATCTACTGATGTCATCTATTGTTGTCGATGTTAACTTTAACACGTTGTGCGTAATGTTTGTATACCTATTGTGATGTTAAAAATATTATTTTAAAATCATACAGTTTACATATCCCAATTTTGTTAGAAGAACCTGCTACGTGATCACCATCTGGTGTGTGTACATGGCAACACAGAGCCCTCACCGACAGGTTGCCGACTTATTATTGTATCCATGTATGTATTTTTGGTTTGTAATAGGAAGCCAATGGGACGGTCGGATTGACGCCAGTTCCAATGTCATTATTTTGTAAGTCACCACATGTTCCGACTAGTAACAGGCGATGCATGTTCATAAAAATGATTTAAGCGTTAATACATAAACAAAATTCTTCTGTGTTATAATGATGTAATACAGAGGCGTTTGTGAGTTAAATACTTACAAATATTTGATACAATGGATGCTTCAGTGACCGAACGGCAGGAATTTACTTGAACACGGCAAAAAATGGAGTCTGTCGCATGAATTATATTTCGAACAAAGAGCGTGACTGATAGGTATCTAACATTCTTCACCAGCAATCTGGTGATAGAATTGTTCCATGTTTAATACGACCAATAATTTCAAGTTCGCACTGGAAAGGGGCATTGACCGCTTGTAACGTGCGCCCAGATTTGTCCAATTTGAGATGCCTATAATATATTCGCAGGTGGTCACGTTCATATAAACAATGATTCTTTTGAGTTATCATTATAAGGAAGCGAATATTACCTGACGACATCAAATTGCGTAACTTAAAAGAAAGAGAAAAACAGGTATAATTTTAATAAACAAAATAAATTTACCGCTTACTGCTCGGCTGGCAACGCGGCGTGAATTCTTTGATTTTCCGGATGTACGTGGGCGGTGGTTACCACTTACCATCATGTGTTCGATCTGCTCATTTCTAGATGTAAAAAAACAGTGGCCAGGTTGAACGTTTTTATAGACGTCGTAATCTGTCTATATTTAACTTTAATTATTAAAAAAAACGACTGCCTAGAAACCCGTTTTCTTTCTATAACAGAAACGTTTTTTTATTTAAAAAAGATTTTTGTCAGTTAAGCTAATAATCGTTATTTTCTCGCTTAAGCTGTGAATTTCTTAATCTTCTTTAATTCTCTATCAATATTAAATATCAGTGGGGAAAATATTTCGTAAGCACTCTAAAAATACAGTTACGATATATAAAACAATCCATTCTTCATTAAAATTTTAAAAATATTCTATCGAAAAAAAAATTTCTCAACCATAATATCACCAGACACAGACCCTAACATGTTGAGGTGTTTTAAATATTGAGTGATGGATGGAACTGTTTCAGCGGAGTTATTTATCTACGTAGGTATGCCTATTGAAATTTTTAAATTCACTAAACATCCTATTGTTACGCCGTCAAATAACAATGCCGTTTATACAAGAAG
The DNA here is from genome assembly GCA_018251895.1 of Agathymus mariae mariae. Classification (NCBI taxonomy): domain Eukaryota; kingdom Metazoa; phylum Arthropoda; class Insecta; order Lepidoptera; family Hesperiidae; genus Agathymus; species Agathymus mariae. The sequence continues at coordinate 349 of DWPT01002735.1, read as the reverse complement.
TGAATCGCAGTGTCCGGCCGAGCGGGAAAACCAATCTGTCGATTGTAATGAAGATAATCACAGTTTAAAGTACTGAATTACTTGCATGTCATGGAATACATAGATAATATTGCAGACCATCGAATGTGCAGAAAAAATAATAAAATATTTTCTACTTTGTTCTTATGTAAGAATCTTTTAAGGTTATTAGGTGTCTTATAGAAATCACTGCTAACCGATAAAACTACCTTTTGTATTGTTTATGTGAATTTGTTATTACCGTTTTGGTTCTATTTTAGGCATACGATATTGTGTTAAATAAAAAAAGTGTTTACTATTATTATTATTAATAATACTAATAAAATTTTTG
>DWPT01002734.1:0-15637 GCA_018251895.1 Agathymus mariae mariae | reverse complement strand
ATATTTAGGATGATATTTTAGTATAAGCCTTCAACGCCAATGACTTCATGATTATTGAATTAATTTATGTAAAATACCAACACTACATCTGCACCTGTAAGGTTCAATATTTAACTTTAGACATTTATCGCGTTATTATATTTTATGATATTAACAGTAGGTATAATTCATGCTTACGAGTATATCTAAATAGTAAAGACCACGTGAATATCATCATAAATTTTGCTAATTTATTATACATGATATATAGCTTGTGTCTCTCTGAAATAACATAATTTCTTTAAACAGTTGCGGTGATTTGGAGATGACCCCCCGCAGCACAAATTTACAAAATTCACACTCTCTCTATAATATCAGTATAGATAAGTATTCCTCACCTATTAACTCTTGATATAGTGAATAAATTAAAATTTTAATTGCTTAATAAAAAAGGAATATTTTTAATTTTTTTTTAAGACGTAATTAGAGGGCGAGTTAAGTAGTTAATCCCCGTAACCATCACTACATAGTGGTTTGTAAGTCTAAGCATAGGACTGTGGGCGGCATTAGCACAAATAAGTACTCTGGAGCACAATTGTTGCACAATTGGGATCAAGCCCATTTTTTATGTGAATTGCTGATATATTGCTGACATACGTTAAAGAAATCTCACGATTGAATGTAGAACGAGTGTTGTAGCTAACACGGTCACGGTTGACATTGAATTCATCATCAGTGATTCATGTAAAAGTTCACCTACCACGAAGGAAAGACCTAGCATAATCTTGTCCGTTGAAGAGACGGGTGCACCACGAGCAGAGATCGTGAAATTCCGTAGCTCAAAGACTTGTACTCTGGAATAAACCGCTAATATTTGATAGCCCGCTTATAATTAATTAATTGAAATGAAGGATCCGTAAAACATACTTTCATCTAAATTCCGACCGTGGACCAGTAATGAAATAACAATAAGCCCACGACTACATAAAATATGTCCGCATAAGAACGTTAATCTAAAAGTTGACCTTTTAACTTGTGCCCCATAAAACAATTCGCGTTTCACTGATCACTATTTTTGTGGAAAAAGTTCTTGAGGAAACAGCCAAGTGATATTTATGCATAATATATCACACGACTGTTTACGTGGTCCAGTTTTTAATTAAAACCGTAATGGTCTTTTCGTGCGTTTATAAATCGGTACCATAAATTTTAGTCCTGTAATTTAAAATTTTCTTTATTATTTTGAACAAATTAGCGGCTCGAATGCCGGCTATGTTCATGTATATTTTGCACATTCATAACTTTTGAATGAACTATTAAAAATGCTATTTATTTTTTATACTAGGTTCATTGCTTGTTTATGACGTTTTGCTATTGATTAATGTGCAGCGATGATAGCCAAATGTTTGTGTCAATCATTTATGATCGTATGAGTGAAGCATCTTCGGGCAACGTTGATAGTGGGATGGTTAATCGCTAGTGACAAAGTTCTTGAGCGCGTCCCCGTTTCGGAGGACCCATTAATCCGTCAGTCGGCTGTTATCGTTAAGCCATGTCGGAAACCTCACAGCAGCATAGGACCTAAAACATGAATATATGTTGCCACACCCTGCACAAACCTACGTCAAAAATCAAATTTATAGTATGCCGTCAATAAATGCTTTGCGCGTAATGATTTTAGATAATGGTAACGCGTAATGAATGGCAATGACGCTGGGAGACCGAGCTTCATTGGATAGCTTAGTTTTAGTAAAACTGTATTTTTAAAAAAGATAAATACAAACATGGTTTGTATATATTACAAACCATTCGGGTCAATGTCATATATCACCATTTCACAAAATGTTGAGACACCAATAGCGGTGCTCTTTAGTAAATATTAGGATTGTTATGGATATAAAATTACGGATCTGGATATGGATATTATATAATATTTTACCGGTTTCGGTTACGGTTTCCGATATTAGATGATTTAAGATTTGGAAAAAACCTATACTTAATGTATTCATAGAAAAATATAATAGCATTAAAAATGATACTATTTTTTAATTCAAGAGCATATATGACGACCAAAAACGAGGGTGGGTCACTGGTTAACAATAATACCAGATTACCAGATTACCAGTACTACAATTATCTATGCTACGAGTATAATAATATACTCGAACATAACTTCTACATAAACTAACTTTAGCGTCGACCCCGTCAAGAACCAACTGCCTGTCACATCAATTTAGTGTAATGCCAATAACTGACCCGAGATCCCAGAATCACTATCAAGGAGGTTATGTGATTCTATTAACAATTTGTGAATTCCGTTAATAGTAGTCTATTAACTCCATGGGCTATTAATAAATTAATAATTCTATACTATTGACTTATCTATGTTAAGACACTGTCATTTATAACAAATCCTATTTAAACACACGGTCTGTGTTCAGCTGAGATGCCGAGCCTTTAATACGGCTGTCACGTTCCATAGTCCGGTTAGGGCTTCGGCAAACGGCTTAAGTCTTCAGCCACCTGGACACTAGACAAAATTGCTGTTCATTTTACATAAATTTAAAACTGAAAATAGTCTATTATTTTACTTAAAGTCTTATATACAATCAGGCTCTGATTTGTTAGTTAAATTAATCTACACTACATTATTACTATCCCGATTCTAAAATGACTCCTTATGCTCTAGGCATAACTTTAGACTTTGAGTCTAAAGTCGTTTTAAGTGTCTATTTGAACCCTTATCCTATATCCTTTAAGATGTAGCATTGGTAGATTTGTCAGGTAAAAGAAATATATAATATTGAAATATTAGGAAATCAATTCCAATACGGTACTCCAGTACATTTGGAAATATTGAGAATGTCATCCGTAACTTCCGATTACTCGCGGTTTTAAGTTTATTCGCTGTCAATTATTTCGATAACATAACAATGTTATGATCATCAGAGAAATCATATTTTTTTTCAGTGAATATTGTACCGTTTTATAACATTATCTCGTGTAGATGCTGACCGGCAATACTTAAGATGAATGATACGCATAAATAAAATTAGATTAATTGAAAAGTTTTGACTAAAAGGCAAATAAATAGACAGATATAACGCTTGTAATTGACATTAATTCATTATTAAATGGCTCTAATCATTAATTAAGAATGAAAGAAAGAAAAAAGGAAAATATTAAGTTAACTAAGTAACATTTCCACTCACTATAAAAATATAGTTATACAACATACAACGAACTAGCACTTACAATTAGCTATGAAAACAGTAAAAGCGAAAACATAACACACGCACTGACGAATTAAGCAAAGATAATATCGGATTAGGGTCAACGACCCACGCAAAGTACATGTGTCTACGATAAAATTCTTATGGTACCCAAGATAAACCTTCAGCCCTGCTGGCGTCAGAGGGGTTCATAAATCACACAAAAATACGAACTGCGGTGGATTAAGTGATCGTAAGAAAGTTCGCGGGCAAACAGGGAAATCCATTACTGTAAGCCCATCAAAGGAAACGACACGTAATCTATTTGCTTAAAGCAGAGCGTTACAAACTTTGACGTGTTAAATGTGGTAGGGTTATTAATTATTAGTTTGTGCGCGGCGTGGTGCGAACAATAATTATTTTCATCTAAACCAAAATAATTTAACATAGTTTAGAGAAACTGTGCGATCATAATATAAATTGTATTAGTTGGAGGGCAAGTTACACAATGTCGGGTGCAATTGCGAGTCAGTCAACTGACTCCGACTCATTAAGGAGCCCTTACAAGGCAGGGGTGTCCTTAACTTGAGAAAGCCTAGTGAGTACCTCTTGACGCGTCTCCAGTGGATTGGTCAAAGGGTTAGACGTTAAAAATCGACGATTTCACGTATCTTCCAAGGCATAGAAGCGCCTGAAACACTTAAAATATTTTGCCACTAGTAATCTTAATAAAAAAACCCAAAGTTTATGTATTCAAAGAAATACTCTCAGAAAGCCAATTTTTCGAATACGTATTTCGTTGATAAAAACGAAAAAAGCAAACAAAATATTACGTTTTATGGAATTCAATTTAGTGCAGTACGGAACCAATTCGGTTTGGAACAAAATAAGCCGACAACTCGTTACAACTCGAACCATTAAACGAGTTAGAGTTTCATGGGAATCGATTGGTAAGTAGTGATGTTCGGGGTAAATTTTGAAAACGATAATATCCATAATATAATAAATGTATCTGATACTCATATATTGAAATATTACTCAGTCGATTGGGTGCGAATTTATGAGTCATGTTCAACATTTTATGTAACTTATTGAGGCTAAATAATATCGGATCTCTATAGAAGTAGCTAAAGCAAAAAAAAATATTTTACATTAGAATGATGGCGTCATCTGCATAATATTAACATTTGTGTAGAAATAATAAATAAAAAATGTATAGTTGTTATTAAAAATGTATCTGCACAAATGTAATGCAGACTATAGTTAGGTTTAAAAGTTATGTCACAAAATTACAAATAACTGCACATTTTTATAACCCAACTGTTTTTTTTTTATCTTTAAAACCCTTCTATTTCTATGTGTTCAACTTGTATTCTTCATTCTTGTGCTTCTCCTACTTCAGCTTACTTCATAATCTCCTATACATGTATTACTTATTTTCAAGTGTTTGCTGAACTTCTACACTCTATTCTTCCGCATTTATGAATCTTCTGAATCAAGTGGCCTAAAAAATATAACTCTTACCTGTAAAGCAGCCGATCGATAGTAACAAATGTATCTTTTAATCTATATTTCGTTTGATACAATAAATATTTTTTTTGGTACAGAATTCCCAATTCGATAATATTGACCTAAGACCAAAGCATCAAACATTCGGATACAGGTCGTATACAAATCCCAACTCTATCGTGAAACAAAAAAACTCCTGTTCTCTGTATGGATCTGGTATTGTATCGGTGTATGAAAATTGCAGAAAACTTTTGATATGCGTAATGCCAATCTAACTTTTGCAACCCGCGAAGTTAGATTTTGCGCGGATGGTAAAATACTTTTTTAGCGATATTGTAACTTGCTATTTTAATTGTATTGTATTGTATTGTATTCAGCTTTGTGCAACTTCTTATACGAGTTGTTCATAATATAATCTTATTTTTAATTGGTATAGAAGTAGCAATTGTGCCTTTAATCAATTAGGAATTTGTAGTTTTTGATACCCAATTAAATCGAAAGAGTAAGACAGGATACCTAGAAGCTAAATAAGCGGCACTGGTACCAACAGTCTATTCAGTAAAAGTTTGCTTGAATCAACACAAAACTAACAACTACGAATACATTGGTTCCCGAACTCAGATGAAGCGAAATACATATATGACGTACAGATTTATTATAACGCAAAGTCGAAATTATTTGAGTTATCCAAAGGCGGCACTGTAACAGGTACTCCCAATTTTCGAGTTTTACTGATATTTTGACCAGATTACATGTATCATGGATATGGCAAGACTTCGGTGGCGCGGACGAACCCTTGACAGTTGACAATTGACAATCACTAATAACCAATGAGCCCTCTAACTTTACGTCTTAGAACGTAGAACGTTCTTCGGTACCATATACCGACGACACACGATACTAACGACATCTTCACGCACTAAACTTGAAACCTGACAAACTTACCGGGGGTACCACACTTGAGCTAATTTAAACTCATCCCAGTTAATATTTTGGGACATTTCTTCATCTCAATAGCCTCTTATTAAACAAGGAATTCACTGACGTTCGGCCGACATCACCCGTGGGCTATGGACGTCAACCCAATGATTTGAACCGACTTCAATCAGATGTTCTACTAGAGCGGATTTCTGCAGGTCGTTCTTTTTGACTGCGCTAATATGTTCCTTTATCGTAAAACGTATAATGTCCGCGATGGCGTAAGTTTAAAATCTTAAGACGACCATTGAAAATATCAACAGTTGTATAGATCCCAATAGCACCCATTATAATTTAAAACTAGCCATTACTTAGGATCGACGACAGCCGTGAGGCCAGAAGTGCTTTAATCTTTTTTGCCTCGAGATCTTCCTTGTTATATAGAAGTAATTAAATATTGTCAGGGTTCTTCGAGCGCTTGAAAGAGTCCAATTGGATTGAACCACTGAGAGCAATTTCAAGAGACATTACAGTTTGTGAAAGCAACTACTCCACGATAAAGGATAATATTTACCAGAGATCCACAACCGTAACACTAAGTAATAAAAATATGTTTTAAGATATCTAGTGAAGTTGAAACTGAATACTGCATCAAAACTTGGATAAGGAACTAGTACTATCAGCTGTTTGATAGTACTAGGGAGCGCAGGTGCTAACGAATGAAAACGTTTTGAATCACATAACAATGTAAACAATTGATCAATGCTGAATTGTTCAGTACAAAGCGAAACACTTTCGATGCTAGTAGTACGAGAATTTCGAGCGCTATTTTTTTTTAATGATAATAGTCGACAAACGAGCAGACGAGCCACCTGATGGTAAGTGGTCATCGTCGCCCTTGGACATCAGCAAACCAAAGGCATCACTGATGCGTTGTCGGCCAGGAAATGAGAAGAAGGTAAGAAAGAAAGTAGTGGCTCTCAAGCCCCCAGCCGGAAAACGATGAGTCGTTTGACGACTGAATCAATCAGGCTTCTGTCGCCTCTTACGACACCCTACTACTACTACTACTACTACTAATGCTTTTGGTGTTAATATATACATTTCAAAGATTATTTAAATTCTAAATGAGCGACTGAATTAAGTACTATCGAGCGCATTCGAGCTTTGTATGGTTTAACGTTAGTCGCAAAAAGGGTCAGTATACGTGCATCAAAATCACGTAAAGCAGTTCTTAGTTTTCATCTTTTAATCACAGTCGTTAAGATCCATCGAAGGCCTTCGGATGGCCTAAGGACTTATGTCACACGGGTCAGCTAGTGTAGCCTTCACCTATCCGCCCTGATGGTTAAGGAAAAACAGTAAAATGGATGCAGGGCTCTGGTTGAAATTTATAATATCCCGTACATTACAAATATTATATAATATACTCGTCAGGTATTCAATATTTTTCAAGTAAATTTAAATTGCATCTCGAATATTGTTTGGCTACATCATCATAACAGCTCACATTACCAACATATCAACCAACAATAACGTAGGACATAAAAACGCTTGAAGGATGAGAGCAATAAGGTATGACAACGAGTGAACGACAAAAACGGATTCGTATTTAATCCGCCCTAACAAATAATGAGGTAATCCGATTTGCAGACTCGAAATCGGGAGATGAATATATTTGCTAATCCTTATGAATATTTTCTTGAAATATCGCTCCGTCTGGAAGGATTTTATAGTATATCTTCTAGCCATAATTGTCTCATAAGCCAAACAGAAGCTACGATGAACATCTTTACTGGTTACAGAAAAAATCGATTGAGGTTTGTATAGGAGTGGCGAATGAATGAACGTGTGAATAATAATACAGATATATTAAATGACGTAACAAATGATTTAAGATAAGCGAACGAAAGTTATAGTCGAAATTTTATCAATGATATTATTATTGTTTAGAACCAAAATTTAAGACCTGACAAATTATCAGAAAATAAAACATTTATTTCTTGCAATTAATGTCACTATTACTCGTAGTGTTACTATGTTGTGTGTGTACCTTAGACCAAAAGTGCTTATGTTATGAGCAATTTGTGATTAAAATTCAAATAATACGATTGGTAAATCATAGATCTTAGCAACTCATTTATACTAATAATTAAACTTTAACGGAGTCGAATTTTAATATTAATTATTTTTTGAGGTAGGAATGGTTATCGATAAAGATCTCAAAATTTTTTTGTTAATTTTTTTCCGTTCAAATTCAAAATCATTTAATCATATAGGTATTCTGTAAGTACACTATAGCATGTCATTTTTTGTTTCTACTACCGTTTAGAAAATGTGCTTTAACATTGAGGAGAACAGATGGCGAAAGGATCTCCTCAGCACATCATTTAAAACAACATATGTCAACAACTATTCCGGACGTGCTTGTCATTATTATATTCATCTATACGATAATATCCTTTACCTATAAGCTGTGCCTTAACGCTTCGCTTATGTTCATCTATGCATATATCACATATCACGTGGATTTTCATTTAGATGATACCTAGCTTATTTAGAACTATTGTGGATCTTTAAGTGCAATACTTATCATTTGAAAAAACAGATCTGCTCTCGCTAAATACGAAATAAAATCATGAATCTACATAATACCTAGACGATTAAACGATTTTGAGTTTGATAAAAATGAATGGAATCAAATAACATAATTTTATCAAAAAACTAATACCAAGCCAATCCAAACAAGACAAAACCCATGCAGATTTAATATTGTTTTATAATGCAAATCGGAATATATTTTAGCATTGGCGTAATAAGTTTGTTCCCAAGGGTAATTACAATATTGTAAACTTGGTAGAAGCCCTCGAACAGTCACAGATAAATTACTTGGTACAACATTTATATCCCCTTGACCTCATATTCACACAATATGTTTATTCTGTGCATTACTGTGTGATTACTTCCCGCATATGCACTCATAAAATTGGCACTCTCTCTTTATAATATTGGTAAATAATAGTATCCAATACGTATACCTAATTCTTCATAGTTACGTAGATATTAGAAATTGTTTACACATGCTTGGGAAAAAAATAATCGCGAAAAAACTTTCGAACCTAAAAGTTACATAATCATCAGCATAGCCAATAGTCACCCAGCAAAGTAAATCAAGGTATTATCCTAAGTCATTCTGAAACCCTAAACTCGTTAATCGAGATAAATAGATAATTAAACGTTCACACACACGCCCGCTTAGAAGTTCACTTCGCAGTAGTCATGGACATCACAAACACCTACTACAGACGAATGAACATGTGATAGACTATAAAAATTATGTTACTACATCACATGCTAACAAACTGTATTTTCTGACTGAGAGATAAAAGTTTTGTGCATTAAAATTTCCATCCATAAATTGGGTACATCCAATTAATTTAAAGGCAAAATTCGCTTCTACGAAACCAAATTAAAGAGCATTAACGCGAGCATTAAATGAAGCCTCATTTAAACTTGATACGAATGAGTACATACCAACAGACGCGTACACGATTTCAATGAATCACATAAAGTGCGGCAATATGAACAAACAGATTCATATATTGTGATTTTGACATAATTAGTCTACTGTATTTGCTTACGTACATAGCTACAATTGAAAAAAAAATATCCAGCGAAAAACATAACTGTAAAAAGGGTTCACGTACCGATCCAATGATTTAGATATTGGCTGACAATAAAATTAATTTGTGAAATGGTTTTAGGACCTAAACAGCTTTTATAGACATAGAAAAAATTAAATTATTTAATTATTAACGAAAAAATATAGGTAAAAATTTAAATATACTGCTCACACTTTTTATTAAAAGACTTAGAATCAATCCAATATAAAAATCACCACAAACAAAATGGGTGTCCAGTCAAACGAACTTCTCAAAATTAATTTTATCCTGATGTAACTCACTGTTAAAAATTCATTGCTTGTTACATCGAAGTACTTTCGTTGCATCGTGTAATTCTGATAATTTTTCATGATGTCCCATTAGATAAAACTTCTTCAATTATACACAATATTAAATTTTTAAAGCCGAAATTTAAACCAGTAATACCAAAAACCGTTATCACTATTTTCTTTTGAACCTGACCGACATGCTGCCTCGTATTTTGTTGTGTGTAAATTAAAATTTACATGTAAACTATTTCTGTTGCAATGTATACAAAAAGAACGTTATGAAAAACTTCACTAGTCGCTTTGAAATCGAGCCTTAAACTTCTAATATTGAAATGCACTTTATCTATGAAAGCATTTCATGCCCGAGGCGAGAGGATGCACATCAAAGATGTCTTCGCGTTTATGTCAAACTCGGCAGCGAACAGCACAGGCGTGACACTATAGACTATGATACTGGAGTTTAAACCTACACGAGTTTCCACATGATGCATTTTAGTATAACATATTGTGTGGTTACGTGGTTACGTTGAAATGATTATTGTTGCCTCTGAGGGCGCTGGTTTTTGCCGTCTGAAGCGACACGAGGCGCCGTAAGGGTAATAAAACCAATAAACTTTATTCCCTTTATCTCGAACGCTATTCAGCACGCACGAGGTTCGACTAAACTGTTAGATAAGGCAACTGTCCTATCTCTACTGTGTGAAAAACAGGTGAATCAGGGAAAGTTTAAGATTTAGGTTAATGAACATGATGTTAATAACACAGGTGTGTTATTAACAAGTAAATATTTTGACAAAAAAAAATCGACTTCCATTTGAAGAAGACCATTTTCTTGGTTTCATTTCCTATTTTTTCTTCAAATTTAAGTAGAACCAAACGGGAAGTATACTTTCTCAAACAAAAGGAATTTTTCAAATCGGTTACTAAATGACAGAGTTCTAATGTAAACAGTATAAAATATATGTGTATAAAAATACAAATGAATTGAGAAATTTCTCCTTTTTTAAAGTCAGTAAAAAACTGTGTACATTTACTTGATTAAGTAAATATTCACTTTGTCATTCTGTTACTTGTTCAATTAAATGAATAATACAATTTATAAATTTTTATTAATTCTTTTCGCAGTCTGCCACTGCGGGTATGTTATTTTATAACATGAACTAACGAGACGCGTCACTTCTATTATACACCCAAATATAATAATAACCACAACTAAAAATTCTTGTTGAACGTAAGAACATTGAACATTCTTATTTATGCGGAGAAAATGTTTGATATTTCCATATTCGCTATGAGTATGACTATGTGCTCAGGATATTGTCTATCATTAGTATAGATAAATTAGATTTATACTGGTCCCGTTGATACGTATCATTAATCAAAACGAATTATAATCGCTCCTTTTTTACCTCAACATTCTACATATTTTCTTCTTTCTGGCCATTGTTTCCTAGTCATTCTTCCAAACCAATATATATGAAAAAATACGTAAGTATGAAAATGACATGAACACTACATAACTTTTATCGTCTATACTTAACTTAAACTTTTCTATTATTACCTAGACATATTTCTAACCATTTGTGAAAATTTCATATACACTATAATAAAATTCTATATTAAATATACATTTTTCTATTCCATATCTTTTCTGACATGTCATATGATAATTTTCTGAGACGTCATGTAAATATTATATTCTACATGGATTTGGTTAGAGTTACAACAAGCTTCATATTTTAACGTATCGCCTGTCGCTTCCTAGTCATCGTTATGACAATATATGAGTTCTAAATAAATTACTTAGCTTTTAGTCACGTTTGTGTTAATTGCACATTGAAGATAATGATGTTGACGCTCAAGTATTTCCAATGTTGCTTGGTGGGCGTAATGTATTGTCTAAAATTATGAAGGGAATTGTTTATTCGATGCGTATGTTTAATGAACGCTAATGCAGAACGATTACAATTGAGATGGATTCTAGTAATTGTAGGATTGTATAAAAAGTAGTACTCTTTTCTACGGTGTCATGTTCTGAAAGTTTGTTGGTTCCTTTCGTTTCAAATAACATATAAAACTCAATAACTTTGTTGATCGATGCATCAACAAACATAATGTTCACATTTATTTATTGAAAAAGGAAGGTTGGATAATCCAACCCTATAAAATAAAACACAAAATTTGCACAGTATCTGAGAATAACGCTAGTTTTTCAGCTACTTTCTGTGTTTGTATTTGTTTGTGCGCGCGCACGAGCGTATATATATTATGTACATGTACAGTGTTTGTGTGTATGGGTGATTGTGACTGTTGTGAGTTTTGTATGTGATGGCGCACATGTTATGTATAATGTACATATCTTTATCTAGTAAAACGTGCCATCGGTAATTGCCATATTATTAGTCGCATTACCAGCTAAATAACAAACCACACTCGTCCCAAATTGAATTACGCGTGATCACTCGATACTAAATCAAATAATTTGATTATTACACTACTAATAAACTACAATGTTCAAAAATTCAATACCTTCAGTTGATTCTCTTACGGCCTTCGACAGAAGCGAACGTTACGTACCTGAAGACAAGAGGACAATGGTTAAATTAAAATTTTGTAACAAATTATATAAATGGGTATAGATTCATCTTACTTTATTTATAAATGACCTCTCGAGATTATACCGAAAGCAACTTTTATATTACAAGTAATCATGGATTCTTACATTCCACGGTGACTTATTGAATTTAGGTACATGTTAAAAATCAATAAAGGATATTCACAATAGTTAAATTTGATAAAAGTATTTTAGTCCTACAACCATGCAACTGCATCGTAACCGCAGTTTATGTAACCAGATCAAAATGGTTTCAATATTTTAATGGGTCACTGCAGAACACAGTTTGCTGAGGCCTAAACTTAACTCTACCGTACACCACAAATCTAAAAAGTATTTTACCTTCCGAGACCTATTGACATTTGATCTATCTACCAGTCCACGTTACATCTAAATATACCGTTGTGAATACTAGTGTTATTTATATTTTATTAATTATTCATGTAACAATTTAAGCACAGAGAGAATAAAACAAAAGTTGACAAGGAAAACGGAATAGAAGATAACTACTTAATTCACATCGAAATCTCTTCTAGTAGCCCCGCAACAGGGGCTATTCGAGTATTATAAATCTGGAATGTAAATAAAAAAAAACCCAATTGCTACTTTAGCAAGTAAAACCAATAAAAATTGTTTGTTCAAAACACGCGTGTACGATATTTGACTTAAAAAATTATCGGTGTCGGTAATCGTATACTTTCGTAATTCGACAAAGAAGTATGTAGGAAGGCATTCGCGAAGCGACGCGACACAATTATCTTGCCAAAGATTTTCCGGTCACGTAACCGCCAGAAACTGATCCGGTTTGTTCTATTTTAAAAGAGCTACGTCGTTCTTGATGATCAGGGAATCGATACGATCGCTCGTGTTTTTTTAACAGAAAAAGAATCGATATCCTACCAATTTTTGTTTCCAATATTCATTCATTCAAAGTTTAAAATTTAAATCTGGAGTAAGACGAATAGAAGGCGTACTTAATGCCTAGAGGCATTAATAGTTAGCTCACGAAAGTGAACCCATGGTGAGGTGAGTTTGTGATAGGTGGAAACAAGATTTTGTAGTAAAAAAGAAGAATAATTACATTACAAAGAAATATATCGACTATATGCATGGTAATATATACTTATACATGTATTTATAGAATAAACATTAAACATGTATAAGTAAATATCAATAACATTGCATGCTGTCCCTTGGCATTATATTACAAATTGTTCTAGAATCTTAGCCGGTCATTGCCACTTAGGGCCGAAGCAAACGAAATAAGCTTTCTATTCCCGGCTAGGTTATACGACAGATAGCTATTTGTTATCGCTTGTGAAGTTGTGTTTGTGAAGTCCCCTTTGTGTGTATCTATTCAATACATGGAATCGCAGCCCGGCACGGGGGAGGCGGAGGTGCGTGTGCAATAACGGTTATTTAATTTATTTATTCATTGTCAATAGTGTTGGACTTAATAAAGCCTTCTGCAGATAATTACAAAGACGATGGAACCAAAATATAAGTTCGATTCATATTCGAGGTGCTTCAAGTAAAATTCAAGTAGATTAAAAGAATATTTATCATTTTTAATACTTACTTTATTATTGATATAGGGGCCTAAGCACGTTTCCTTTTACGGATTTTTTCTCATATGTCTAAACGCATATAAATCTAAATCCATTGAACAGATTTAGATGATATCCAAACCGAACCGAGGACAAGTTACAAGTCGAATATAAGACCAACAACACAATGAAAAAGTAAGTACTGGAGATATAAGCACACCTAATGGCATATAAAGCAAAGCCATTTCATTGCTGGCCGAATATGCTTCATTATTTCCCAAGACAATAGCTCTTAACTTTGCCCATTTTAGTTCCATCGATCGCAGAACCTTTTTACGTTTCATCAAATCATTGTGAGATTAAACATTGATAGTCTTGTAGTTTCAAACACGAATTCTCCTACGGCGGATTTCAGTTCATTATAGAAAATAGTTATAGCTTGTTTCTATGAAACATTATCATGAATAAATATAATTCGAGCGCTGTAAACAGAAGTTGAGAAACTAATTGTAATATTGTTTTAACTGGCAGACTTCAGACAGCAACTTAGGCCGTCCCGGTTAGGTCGTCGCGGAGCGCTATGTCATGGGTTCTTCAAAAAAACGCGTAAAAGGAGCTCTCCTTCGGCACCGGTAATGCATGGGGACTCTTCTGGGGTTGCACATATCTAAAGGCAACGGTGTCTGCGTAACATTAGGCATTCCCTTTGCTTTTGTTTTTTTAATTTTCAAAACTATACAGAAACGCTTGGAAATGAGAAAGACAACTCAAAAAGGCGAGTGTCAAAAGTATTTAATAATAAGGAATTTATATACATTTCATATTGCGTTTCGTATATAAAACATAGATAAAAAAGTTCAAGTGTTTCAAAGTAACAATTTTATAGCAAACAATAGCTACTTAACCGTAAAAATTAACGATATTCTTGGATCATTACAACAATACTGATAAGTGTGGCAGACCATTACAATACAATGAGTCTTCATTGCAACTCATAATTCTCTTCGAGTCTCTCCATCCGTTCGCAATAGTTTATGCCGTAGTCCGTCAAACTGGTCGAGTGTGGAATGACAGGTTTTACACACTATTAAGAACAGACCTACATCGCTTAAGTATGATCCATTTCCTCACTGTGATTTCCTTCATCGAAGTAAGTAATAATGTATTTATAAAACGCAATTAATTTATGAAATAGAGATGAATTCAATTAGACAACTACATCAATATTACTTTTGGTCTGCATCTTGAAATCAGTCATCTATGTAGTTTAATAAAGTTAATATACTAGGGTAACAGAGGAACACAGTGTGCGAGTGAGATTTCGTGCTTTATGGAAAAACCTAATTGCGAGAAAGAGACGCAAGAGAATTGGCCGTAGGACTGTTTTTAAACTATTTACTCTCCATTAGTCTCCTGTCAAAAAAACAAAGTTTGCAGTCGACATTTTAAAGGCAACTATTTCGTTAACCGAAGGATCTATATCTAAAGAATTTATTAGTTAGTTCATTTCCGAGGACAATAAGTTATATCGATTTACAAGATTTCTTATTATTGTTTTCTTTAGTAGCTTTTAGTCACGTTTTGTATTATTTCAATCTTTTCACAAATAAAAAAGATATGTTAATATAAAGAATCCCGTCCAATAAGGTTAAGTTTAAACGAAGCGAGGTAAAGAGAAGTAACTACAATTAGCATGGTATTATTTATTTTAACATGTAATTAATAATCAAAATATCTAAGTTAATATAGCGAAAAACCTGTGAAGAAATAGTCGACATTCATGTCGACAGTACATGGTTGTGAATGTGACATCACTAAACGTCACTCACACATTTGGCGTTTTCACACACACACACACACACACACACATTTGGGTTATGGTGATGCGTTGATGAGATGAGTGTTC
>DWPT01002733.1:0-15640 GCA_018251895.1 Agathymus mariae mariae | reverse complement strand
ACCATTGGAATGCATAGAGTGCCTCTTAAGACACAGAATATCTGAATATCAGTCACACAATGTTTCCATGGAATTCTAACAGGACGCATAATCTCCCTCAAGCTTTGACATCAAAGCACAAAATAGATACCAAACGAACTTACAATCTATTTCCGTTATAATCCATCTGCAGAATCCTCGATGGTCCAGTCTCAGCAACATACAATCTCTGTTTGAAAGAGTCCACCTCCAAACCAGTGCAGTTGGTCAGCGTGGCCAGGTCGGCCACCTTCCAACCACTTAGCGACGCTGAGCGGACTACAGACTCAAGTTCCATGTTCACGCAGTAAAACATCTTGCGGGATGCCGGATCCACTATGAATGCTGACACCTTAGTGGAAACATCAAAGCTAAGTCAGGATAATATGTACAGGCTATTGACAATGTTGGTTTTTCTTTGTATTTCTGTAGTCGTCGTGTCATCGTGTAGAGAAATATGATGACTACAATACATCACGACAGCCATAATACAAAAACAATGAAGATTTCAGTGAGATGAAGCCTGGAGTATCTATCAATTATAACGATAACAGAGGCCACTGAGCTATGAAACTTTTTTTTAGAGTTAGCAATTCACAGTGTATACACTTTATTAACAGTTCACTTCAATTAACAGGAGAGATATCTCCTGTGTTGGCCGCGCATGCATCCTTAGAACTAAGAATAGAGGACTGGAGCCGAAAAAAGAACAAAGGTTGATGAGACTCACTAAAAAAAGTGTATTGTCATTATACTTAACATATTCTATTATATATATATATAGAGGAGAGTGGTAGTCTTACTGTAGCGTCAGTGGGTAGGTTCTGCAGTTTAGCACACCTCTTCTTCCGTACATTGCAGACTCTGATGCAGCTGTGGCCAGGTTGGCTATCCACAAAGTAAACATTCTCTGTTATCCAATCTACGGCTACCTGAAATAGTTTTCGACAATATGCATATAAAAATGGCCCCATGTTTTTTTTGAATCACGCTATCGAGTTCCCTTAAAAACTCGTTTTGGCTACTGAAAGTTTATCATTATACTGAAACAATCAATTTGCTGATGTGTCCAGAATCGTAATACTGAACACGCGTGAATTTAAACTTGCGACGAAGTTAACGCAGGAGAAAAAGATAAAGGGCCACTATACAACTCTCGTTGCGAATACACAGTTTTTAAGGCAATCAGAATGAAGAAATCATTTTTATCTTAGTATAGTTACCCTGCTCGGCCTTCCAACATTGGTAATGACATTGAAGCCCAAATCGTCTTGTGTACGATTCACTTCGATAAGCTTCCCTGCTTTTGCTGACGCGACGTAGAGCTGATTCTTCCTGCAAATTCACAACATTTCCCCAACAAGTGATGTTATATCTGCTATTTTATGTGTATATGTGGGTGGCAGAATCTTAGTAAAGTGTATTTCATTTATATTTTCAGGTGTTTTTTCCCTTTGAATGTGTTTGTAAGATTCGCATGGGAGTATCATAACATCTATTTTGGAACTTTTACAAAATCATTTGTATACATCGCCGGAATTACCTCACGTTATAATCCAAGTCGCTGATCGTTGCAATATGGGGATCGTTGTACTCTAAGGTGACCGTGTAGTCAGCAAATATCGACTTGACGGAGTTAGCCGACACGAACAGCACCGACATGTTGCCGCGGACCGCCTTGCACGAGCGACGGTCCGATCTGGAACAACATTAGAAAGACGTATCATTACAACCGTTTGCGTATTGGTGTAAACGTTCTCCTTGTTAACATCATATTTATAAACGAGGTGCGACAAATCACTTTCTTCAAAACATACCCTTCTTTTGTAGCTTATTTTGCACGAGCCGTGAACTGAACTGACTAAACCGCGGTCATGTTTGTGGTTGGTTAGCTTGCAATGATTCAAATGTGCATAAGTACAGACAGCTTGCCCATTTACAGCGACGGTACAATCAGTTTAGTATGTAAGGGGTGAATTTTCAAAAGATAAAATCCACGTTGAAAAACTTCCACTCACCTCAAAGAATACCCAGGGTGACAAGAGCAGATGAAGGAACCGAGGGTATTCCGGCACGACTGCGAGCACACATCTATAGTGCACTCGTCTATATCCACACAGCTGCGTCCGTCGGAGTGCAGGTGATACCCTGATCCACAGCTGCACTGCTGCCCGGAAGGAGAGGGGTTGCATACGTGGGAACAGGTGTGTTCTTGGCACGCTGTGGCTAAAATAAATATGGTAAACGTCTATTTCCATTACAGAATAAAATAGTACACCTGCATGTATTCTTTCGTGCATGCATGCATGGATTTCCAAACTAAAAAAATATATATTTTCAATATAACAATGACGCTACGGCCTTTCCGTTATAAGTTTATGGACTCTGTTAGGTGGTCCAATTGACTTCACCCCGACAGTACCCGTGTATGTAAATCATAGTAAATTGATCATGAAATATTTTATATATGATTCGGTCGCAGTGTTAGAGATCCAGTAATAATGCGATTCTTCTGCTTCCTTTTCGGACGGCAACATTTCGGTGGACCCTTTGGTGTCACTGAAGTCTATAGGTGCTGGTTGACCACTTACCATCAGAGGGTTTATCTGCTTGTGTGTAGACTAGTTTCATAAAAGAAAAGAAATAGAAAGATTTGTCACCTGACTTGATAACTATCACCCTCATGATAATGTTCATTGAAAAAATATTTACAGCCTTCCTCCTTCTTGGCTGGCAACGCATCAACGATAACCCTGATATTATCATCACGTGACTCGTTCGCCCGTTTGCCGGCTATAATAATAAAATAAGCAAAACTTACCACATTGACCATTCTCATCAGACCCGTCTAAGCAATGTTTGGTCCCGTCGCACACTTCGGTCCACTCTATGCACTGTCCGTTCTTGCATTGAAAACCGCCGTGGCATTCCACTGGCGAGTGCGTTGCGAACAGTCTGGATGTTCTGTTCACTGTACAAACACTTTTTTATGATATCACAGTAACATGTAAATTAGAACTCACACCGCTAATACTATGAAAATCAATCCGTTAATAGGTACTACACAATTTTAAATCAAATAAATTCGCCGGTATAATTATATTAGATCTGAAAAGCTTTCATGGCAATGTTTGAATTGGATCCAGGGTTCAAAATATCTTACAACTCAACAGTCTTGCGTAATATCTCCATTATAGCCTTCCCTACATTGCTCGTGGTAGGGCAAAATTACAGAAAAAAACATATCCCAAACAATTAACACCCAGAATCAGATAGTTATCCGTCAAATTAATGCCTGCCTGCTGAGAGTAGAACCCGTCCCCAACTCGCCAGTCAGGATCACTACCAAACATATCATAATATATCAAAATGGGCCAAACCGAATCTAAAACTGCTGTTAGTTCAGATCCAACAGAAAACCCACCAAGTCACATAGAGCTCATCTTTAACTTACCGCTAGCACAAGCGTCAGGGGTTTCATCAGAGCCATCGAGACAGTCGCTCCTGCCATCGCAGACCATCTTTTTGATGAGACAGCGTACCTCCTGCTTGCAAGAAAACATCCCGCCGGGTGCGCAGCGGAAGTCACAGCCGTCTTCATCAGTTCCACCAGGACAGTCGATCTTTCCGTTGCAGCTGATACATATGCATTTGCAATAATATATTAATTTGGTAAGACAAAGATTGTTTATTTTAAGTGCATGCAATCCTCATTTTAATATTATCACAACCCATGGAAAACACCAGCTTGAATCATGATGAAAGATGCTTTATCCCATTTCTGGTCATATTTCAGAACTGCTTGTTTTAGCACCTTGAGTATAGTTATTTAATTTATCCACGTTAGTTGTCAAATGACTCCAACTGTTTGGCGTTTGTTGGCTACTGGATGATTTATATTACTTTTGATTGTTTTCAGTTCCTTAAATATCTTAATTTACTAATATTGAGTTAGTGACTCATATGATGTCAAACAATGTTATTTCCTCCAATTTTCGTTTTATCAATTAGACATACTTTTGTTACAAATAATTTTAAACTAATGTCTTCGCGGAATTTATACATTTTATTATGTAACGGGTACTCACGAAACGTTGAAAATATTGACATTAAATAAAAACGTATAGTGAGTACCCGTTACATAATAAAAAGCTTTTGTTAGTTGAAATGACACGATGCTGAGTATGAAATATGGACAAACCGTGCCGTGGGTGGCAAGCAAATACTGGCATTGCGTTCACAGGCGTACTCCCACGGCGGACAACTCGGAGTCGTCTCCTGTACAATAATGTTACAATGTTACACATATATATGTCGGAGGAAGCGGAAGGAAGATGGAGTTGATCGCTGGTTACACGATGCGATATCAATTCTTTATTTAACATCGCCTGATTTCCTACATCTTTATATTGTAAACATTCTAATCAATTTGTGCAACAAGTAGGCGGAAATGTGTTAATTAGTTCCGGCAGCCAATAGGTTGATCTGAAGTGAGCGACGTGTGTTTACTGAAAACATTTGCTGGATCCAGGGTTCGGACTCTTCAGGTCATACAATTGTTTTATAGATAAATGTTTTCTCTCGGCTTGTGGAACCTCATTGTTTCATTTATGTTTGTCGATTTCACTCGTGACTCAAAAATCCTAGTGCTTAGGTAAGTTTAACAAAAAATGACGTATAAAAATGACGTGACAAGTAGAAGGAAACAACAAACCAGTTGAAATATATTGGTAGTCTCAAGGTAGCAAGTTATTGCTTTTTACCATCTACGACTAAATCATCGCTCACAATAAAGCAGGATTTAGTCAAACATTTTATACATAATACTAATAATAAAAATAGTAAACATAAATAAATAAATATATTTATTAAAAATTAAATTATTATTATATATAAGTGAAATATTATCGTTATGGTGGTTGGATAACGTCAGACGCTCCCGTGTTCAGATCGGCGTGGTGGGGCGCAGGTAACAAGCGTGGGTATAGTTTGGACCTTCAACCTTCACAACACACATACCTAACAACGTACATAATGACAGATGCATTGCTGCATTGTAGCAGCTAATTCATTACATTTTATTTAAGTTATTACAATTGCTTCTTGTAAAAATTCAATTTAAAATTAATCAGCTCGTTATAACATTCCTGTGTTAAATATATTGTTTAAATATATGAATTATTTTATTGCAATATTTTCTACGATTCCTCATGCACACAACGGCATGGATAATAGCAAAACTCCGAGAGGAAGTATTAATCTCTTAAACGTTTACCAGGAGTGCTTATTCCCTATTAGATTACAAAATCATCTACTTGTCTTTTAGACTCGATGATCTAATGATTTTTTATTATGATTATCAAAGACAAACATGCAAGTCAATACAATAGCAATAGCAGAGTAATTTGAATACTAGGGGTATTAAGGTATGAAAACACTACTTGCATCATTACCTGAAGTTCCATTTCTGGCTCTTCACAATACTCTTCGTCGCTGTGGTCGACGCAGTCAAACTTGTTGTTGCAACGCTTCATCAGCTCCACGCACTGACCGTCGCCGCAGCGGAAGTAGCCGAAACCGCACGTTTTGTTCACTGAAGTTTTAAACTAGAGGTTAAAACTTGCCAATCAATTTGGCCTCTCTAAAAATAAATTTCTTTGAAACTCGTGTATTGCGCAGCGTCTTGTGTATTGTCTTGTTTATTGACCAGAGGGGTCATAAAGTTTATTTTTTATTGATCTTTGCGTTAACTTCCCATCACTTTGACGCAAATTGCAAAGTTTTGTTATAGAGAAACACATCAATCAATCAAAGCTCTGTTTATAATCAAATACATTTTATAGACAGTGATTTAATAAAACTTCTGTCATAATTCTGCTAATATACCTTTTCCCCGATCCATACTGAAACAACGTCGTGGATTTCGCTGTAAAGCTCCTTAGATACGAGAACACTCCCGCGCCCTACAGTGAACAACTAATTATAGTGAAAGTAAGCGATTGCACCACTAAACTTGTGACACAACTTACCACAGTTCAGTTCATCGGAGCCGTCGATGCAGTCATCAGAGCTGTCGCAGCGCCAGGTTACAGGGATGCAACTCCCTGTCGCACACCTTGGAAAATAACATTCGATCATATAAGAAAAAAATCTGATTCCATGTTAACGTTTTAGGGGCTGGACCATTCTTCTGACTTCTGCTTCTGACAATATTCGAATTTAAAATAGGTTTCTTATAAAACAGGGGACTCGAAGAAAATATAAAAAGGCATAAATATTAAACAAGCTATACCAAATAATCATTTTTTTTTTCTATGTAAACATTTACCCTAAACCAGGATCGAATCCACATTCGCTCAACAAAAAAATGTAACCTGCAAAAACTTCGTAGACAAATACATAACTAATATGAAGAAATATGCAATAACTAACTAACATGAACTCAGTCTCGAAGCAGGACATGGTGTCGCAGGCCGCGGGCTCCTCGTCACTGGCGTCGGGGCAGTCAGAGTGCCCATCGCACGCCAGTGACCGCGAGATGCAGATGGCGTCATGGTTGCATTGGAACTCGGACGGACTACAGGTTACTGGACATAGGGGATATGTTCATATTGAGACGTGAAGATTCAAGTTTTACTGTGGAAATATCACGATATACTCTTTAAAGGTAAACGCAAGATAACGTAGAATTTAAAATCTTTTATATAAATTTTGATATTAAATGAACTTGAGAATATAGTCTGCAATTTTACGCGGAATAGATTCACAGTTGATCAGGCAATGGGAAGAATCGATGACATTAGTTATGAAACTTTGAAGGTACACCAGATTATTATTTTTTCCCATTTTTATCGAAATGTAGTCAATGAAGGGGAAATGTAGTTATAAAAACATCACTTCAGTAATATGCATTTAAATTGGTATATTTTATCACTTCACGACAACCTTGATAAAACACACAAAACCACAATGCACCCTGAGCAATATGTTTACACCTAGTAACATTAGAAGGTTATAAAAGACGGAGTTTAAAACTAAAAAAGTGCTTACTCTCAGTAGACATAATACCAATCTGGAAACAATTGTTGCCATCCACGCAAACCCCGTGACAGAGAATTTGACCGATGTCACATGAAGTTCTACTCATTTTGGGCTCTGAAACAATTTTTGTCGTATAAAAGGCTCTGTCTTCTGAACAACGAACTACGCAATGGTACTTACTAGTTCGCAGTTATAGGTCTCTGGGCTCTGGATCATCCGGTTTAATAAAATAGTTCTCGTGCATAATGATAATTATACACACCTGGATTGCTACCAAATTTATTTTAAAATAAACCTTGAAATGTTTTCAATGTGTTTCGATTGCAGTTCTTGCGTAGGTAACGTTAGAGATGTTACACAGTTACATTACGAATTTGTACAACGACGTATCAAGAAAGAGGCCATCTGCTCGTTTATTAACTGTTATAACAAATATTACCTGGACAACCTTCTTCGTCTTCTCCAAGCTGACAATCTTTGTGACCGTCACACTTCCTTTCCTTCAAGAAGCATCCGTTACTTCTGTGACAGTAAAACTCATCTTCCTTGCAAGTCGTTAGCTGCGTACATCTTCCATCAACCAAGACGCGACCAGGGGAACAGAGACATTTGTACCCGTAATCCGAGGTGTGGTGAGGGTGGTCATGGGATACTTGGACGCATACTTCAGTACAAGGATTCAATTGGTTGCGGGCGTTGCAGTGGTGGTTCAGTAGAGGATTCTTGGGATCCAAGGGAGGAAAGGTCGCTAGAATGTGCAGATATGTATTGTTGGGAAAGATTGCTGCAACAAGATTAGAGATGAGAAAACAAAAAAAGAGGTACAGTTTAAGTTGATAAAAGATTTGCTATACCATTAGGCATAACTTTCTGTATCAATAAAAAGAGTATTTCTTACAAAAATCAATGCGTCTTATCTTGTGGCTAGCATCGTGCACATCTGCCCAGAAGAGCCTGGCAGTGCGTCTGTCGGTCCAGAATACGTGCGTGTCAGTAACTGCTAATCCCGTGACAGTTGTTGACAGCTCGCGAAAGTTTTCCCTGCCCGTACCTGGACAGCACACAACACTTAATCTTTTAAAATAGCTTGAACGAACGCCTATTATTAGGAAGAGAGATTTGAATTTTCACAGTATTTTTTTAACAATAATGTAAACAGCAAACTTGAGTTTCACTTGTAATGCGTAGAATACAAAAATATTGGCGAGGAATATATAAAACAAACTATGAGATTTTGGAATTGATTGGTTTAGTAAAAATTATTTCCTGAAAAATGTTTATTTAATATTCGTCAAATATAATTTTATATACTTATATAAATTTATATATAGTGGAAACAAAAATACACTCAATCAAAATACCTTCAGGGTGAACAGTGTCGATAGTTCCTTGACCCTCATCAGACACGTAGACAATGTCCATGTGCGCAGAATATCGAAGCCGAATATGGGGTCCTTTAAAATACATTTTAAAAAGTACTGAATAATTTTCAAAATCCATAAGCCATAAATTTATACTTATGAAATAAGTTTTAGGTTCAACCCATGATCTGTCCACTGCAAGCCTCAGGTCTGTTTATAATTCAGTAGACTTATAATAATAGGTGACTTACAAGCTGGCGAAATCCCTAATACTTGACGTAAAATCTGTAAGCAAATTGTATCTCGAGTTGGTCATGAGAGTGTCAGAGTTAGAGTATTTCTTCTAACATATCTGAGAGGTTTGGAATCCTAGGTTTTGATGTCCAATTAGTCCAATAGTCAATGAAGAATTCAGGGATCACTAGAGAGTAGGGATAAATTAATTTCAAATAAGTCTGAAATGCTGTAGTCATGCCTGATCACAGGATTTTGCTCCAATAATTGCAAGTCCAACCACAGATAACTAATACCACTTGTAGGCTACCCAGGTCCAAATATGATTAGCAAGCCAAGTTGACTCATTTAATGGAATTCAGTGTCCGGCAATTTCGTACAAACTTTGAGGTTAAAATCTTTCCAATTGCCAAGACATGTGTTTTTTGCCGACCAGAGAGTGGGAAATAATTTTAAAACTGCTCGGCTGCGGTCAGTTTCCATCACCGCATTACACAGTGTAAAACGAGGTCCCATCAACAACCACTGTTTTCACTCCTTCTACATTGTATATGATTACTGTACAACGCACTTAGCACATACGTGTTCTCACAGTGCTTTGACAGATCTTTCACAGAACCGGTGATGTATGCCTGCACAATGCGTAAAAAAACTGTCTCTAATGACTGAGAAACATGGCGCAGAAGAATAGATAAACCTGGATGTTATAGACATCTCTCTGATTGTTATCGTTGGCTTATTGTGCCCTGCTAATGAAAGAAGTAGGCATGAAATTTTGCCCCTAACCGTCTTCTATATAACTTGCAACCGCCTCCTTACTTTCTCAACCATACCACCCTAATTGGGAAAGAGCATCTTAGAACCTGCAATTTTTCATCTTCATTGTAAGAAAAGAAAAATTATTTGATATTAGAATAGCGTCAACTCATAATAAAAGTAATGTGGCGGAGGCGACTTGGCTGGATTGGGAATAAAATTTAACTTACCCCTAAAGTTAGTCATCAAAAGATGTTTCCTATCCTTTCCATCTAGTCCCATGCTATCGACGTGAATCTCGTTGTTCGGCTTTGTCTCCTCTACGGCTACTAGCAACCTCCTATTAAATAATCGTCATCGCATCAATCGCACAATCCCACATTTTTCCTTTCAGAATGAAAGTGGTTAACGCTACATTACTCTAATAATATAATTTCTGATGCACTACATCAAAGGCTTATGTAGGGAGTTTCAAAAGTTTTGGATATCGAACATACGAAGTGTGTTTTTAAAAAGTGAGACATATAAGATGTTGCATCGCCCACTGCAAACTGCAACGCATCTTGTGACAAATAACACAATAATAAAATTTCCACATGTGAATTAGTTTCTTAATATAGTGGCTTAAGCTGTACATTTAATTATAAACACTAAATATTCTCTCTTCTCTATTAATGGTCATACTGTGCCCAATACCAAATAAATATTTTTGATCACAACACTTTAGTATACAAACCCATATTCCGGGACCACACAAAAGCTGATAGGGACCTCGTCATCCAGGAACACATAGACTAGGGCTCTGTCCTTACTACTGAGCGAGACTGCTTCTATCAAGCGACGACCAGCGTCCAGGATATATAATGTGTCTGATACGTAATCTGGGAAACAAATCACACACACACACACACAACACACATTATCTCAAAAGCTTTTGCTTGTTCTCTCCAAGGGGTGTCATGAGATCATTGCATCTAAAGTCATCTAAAACTAAAAAGTAAATCTTTTTGATAATAAAAGTTTTAGTATGCTGAATATTTTACTTTTCTTTACTTCTTGACCAAGCTACTTATTACGTTTAATTATACGCCTGCTTGGAGCGAAAAATAAGTTCGATGAAGATACGCAGAATAAATGCTCTGATCAATGTTTTTCATTAGATCAATAACTCACCATAATCCATATCGACAACATTCCGCCTCCCGTCGTGTAAAAACAGGTTTGTAACGCCGGTGGTGAAATCTTTCATATCTATACACTGAATGCACTGTCGATACCCGTCAAATATATACAGCTTATCTGGGAAACAGAGTTTTTTCCCAAATATTAAATTGAATTTAAATCTGCAATCCTATGTCATAAATAATAATTAAATGCTTGGTATTGAAAAGTTAACGTAGCAATGAACCTCAAGTTGTACTCGTATTATATTTTGTAAATGGTGATGCTGGTGGTGGTGACGGTTGTGGTGGAGAATGTACAAATATCATGATTAATATGTTAAATGTATTGTTAACACACTTTTTTTCAACGTTTTGCAATCTGTTTTTTGGCAAAAAAAAACTATGTAGAAGTCGCCCTATATAATATATAAATTAATCCCCAGACATTTTAAACATTTACTAAAGATGTTTTTTTAAAACAGACATTTGAAGACCTTTCAAGTTTTGTAAACAAATTAGAATTCACTTGAATAGTCACTTCAACAGAAATGCCTTTCTTTAAATCCGACAAACAACAGAAGAGAAATCTTATCACTAAATTATTACCTACAATCATCTTATACATACCTCGGAGACTGTCATAAGCCATTGCCTGCACGGAACCGATGTTGAAGCTGGTTGCGTGCGTCTCTGGATTGCCGAGCTGGTTGTACTGCCATCGGGTAAACGACGAACCAGCGGCGATGATCAGATACTGCGGCCGGTAATCGTCAGTATCTGCCAGTATCGTTAATGGTGCAGGAAATAACAGTAAATGGTTAATTTGAATCCTGGTGCAGAAACTTTTAAACCTCCATAAACTTTTATGGAAATATGTCCACTGCAAATTTATCGTCACCTACCGCACCCAAATATTTATAAATTTGCAATCAATTTATAACTTACCTTGAACGATTTTCTTGAATGACTTAACAAATATGTCGTTTGTCATCACCCTAGGTGGAAAAGTCTACAGAATTAACGCTGACAAATAGGACTAACTTTGACATAGCTTTTCTTTAAGCACCATTCCATCGGGGCATCCACAGCGAAAATTAACTTTGGAGGTGACGAAGCAGAAATGTGAGCAGCCAGCCGTCTCGCATGGATTCATGCTTCTGTTCATTAGCAATGGATGGTATATGTGCATGTCTGGAAAAAATAGATGACTTTCAGAGTTTTGAAGACCATTGTTAGATATAGGATTTTTATAACTACAACGAAATTTTCATAAATACGCCTGCATTTTCCTGTAAATTATAACATGTAATCAGTTGGAGTGTAACGCTCTCAATTAATCCTCCAGTCTAGGCCAACCTCCCCTGCCCATGATGTCTCCTGTCTTTTATATCAGATTGCACCTTTCGTACGACATGAAGCTCGGTATTACTCAATTAATGTCAATCGAACTTGGGTGAGACGGCAGGGTTCTTTATCGAACTAGAAGTCCATTCTTCTTCTAAGACCAACTGCGTTATGTTCTGATGTGTTTCAGTTGCAATGTTGAAAAGCCAGATAAGAAAAAAAGTGTATCATTTACATGCTGCCCGGCAACATTAAGATGGCGCATTGCTATATTGAAATACATCGGCGTCTATATTAAATACACCATTCGGTGGCATTAACATAAGAAATTCATATGATTTATTAAATATTACCAAACACAGGAAAATCAAGAGTGACTAGAACATTCCTCTTCTCAGCAATGCTGTGCAGCTTATCCACGGTAAGTATAGTGTTGGATGTCCAGTCGCTCCAGAACACGGTGTTCTCGAACACCGCTATCGAATACGGGTGGTGGAAACGTTCTTCAAACAGCGACTGGAAGGTGTATATACTCGTATATTAACGTTTGTTAACTTAAGACGCTGTGCGAATAAAGATAAACCGCAATAACCGAAGTCGTCAACCATAAAGTACGTGAAATCTTGCTACTTAGACGTCATATGGCAGGCCTAATATAAAATCATGTACCTATATTAAATACACCATATCTAAAGCGATAACGGTAACTTAGTAACTTTTCTAACAATCTTAATAAATTTAATTCAAATAAATATTTCTCATTATCAACTGAACTTAAGAATTACAGTTATATTGAAATACAACTACCAACATACCGACAATACGACTTGAAACATTAAACATCCAAACCCGTTGTATTCCATCACGAGGTTTTAGATATCAGAACATAAATCTTGAGAACTAATATAGTATTCAACTTTTGAATGCTAAATCTACTTGGTTTAGATTGATGATTTATCATTTACTAGTATCAATTACTCACATAAGTTTTTCCATCATCAATCTTGACGACTTTGATAGTCCTGTCGACAAAGTAGAGTCGACCGTTTGGTGCATCGATGGCTAAACCCGAGGCGAAAGTATAAAGATCATCCACCAACACTTGGTTCTCAGTGCCATCCATCTTAGCTCGCATGATCACCGGTTTGTCGCGCCAGTCTGCCCAGTACATGTTGCTGGCAAATTATTGTAGGTTATTTAGGTATGCGTCAAATGATGCAAACATTACAATAAATGGGCACACTGTTCATAAAAAAATAGGAATATACACTAGCTGAACTATGTTAAGCATATGTTTAGCATTTTTGTTATTATTATTGAAAATACCTATGGTTTTTCTATCACTTTATGTGTCACTGTATTGTAAGGAATCGAGACTATATGAAAGTCGTATTTTTTACTGGGGAATTAATTCAGCACTTAGTATCAAAATACCTACATGATAACACATACTATCGGTTAAAGTCAAATAAAAATTTATCTTAATAGCCTAATGACAATCAGTATTAACAAACTAAATTACAAATTGCATATAAAAACTGAATCGTTTACCCATTTTTCGCGTCCAACGTGACGAATCGTGGGTGTTTTGTGATAGCACTGGAAACTGCGCAATAGGCGCCGTCTGCTTTACAGACGGATATGACACCCCTCTCCGCATCGCTGAAAAATATGTTCCCACCCATCCAGTCTATCGCGATGTCCCCGGGGTCTTCCAGACCTAAACTCACAAGTACCTATTGACAAACAGAACTAAATATAAGAATCAATTGTTGTTCAGTCATACGAGGTCATTTGTCTTTTTTCGAGTTTTAGGACGTAACATCCCGCTTTTATCATAATATCCAACAAGGAATGGTTGTTGCACCCAGATGAGGTTAATATTCGTAAAATACACAACATTTGTGAAATTTGTGGAAGATCTGGTGTTTAAACTGAAATGTAGATAGTGAAATATAGTATAAAAACCAGCCGTCCTTCACAGCTAATGAAATGTTGAACAGTAAAGATTAACTAAGACATTAAAAAACGCATACGACTATGGTAACTTTATACCTGCTTTTTGTTGGACTCGTAAGCTTCGTTGATCTTAGCTCGGACAATGGACTGGTGTCCTTGCGCTGTCTCCACCCAGTACACATAGGTGCCGTCGTAAGACACACCATGAGCCTGGTAATGTCAAATAGTTACATAAGAAATAAGAAACATTTGGAGTATTGTCATATAAGGGCTAGTGGGAAGCTGAAGAAACGTGTAATGTTTCTCGTTTGAACTGTTGGCCCAGGAAACTTCTACTGCCTAGGCCTATTATCTATGTCCAAGCCAATCTGCACTGCTCGTGATGCATCCTACTGATCAACGGACAAGGTTATGGCGAACGGTCCCTCCTGTTGAGAGGTCGCTAGACTCTGTAGAACCCAATTTTAACCCGACGGAACTGTCATGGTGGTGAAATCAACCTTGAAATGTTTCATACGTGTCAGTCGCAGTGTCGGAAAATGTAATGCGAGTCCCCCGCTTCCTTTTCGGTCGACAACACTTTGGTGATGCCTTTGGTGTTACTGAAATCTATAGGCGGCGGTAACCACTTACTCACTCTTTTGTCGACTAGTTACATAAAAAAGCCTCCATAGTAATGAATATCTTATTGAAGCATGCAACAACTACCTCGACTACAATATAATACTTGATAGGTACCATCATTGCAATAGAAATTAAACGTCACCAAACCTGCTTAATTCCGGTTGCCACTACGAAATGCTGTTTGGTCTTGATCTTTATGTATCTGATATCATTCCGCGTGCTGAAAAATAACATAGCTTCCGGACCTGCAATATGAAGCAAAATGGATATTGAAAAAATACAATTTTAGTATATACAGCTTTCCTGTACCATAAATACTAACGAACTCAAAAAATTTCTATCTTGTATACAAATTAAAATGAATCGCTAAATGCAAAACTTTTATCTTGGCTAAGAGCAAAACGCGGAAAATTCCCAGGAGGGGTTATATGAAAAGAAAGTACTTAGTTGAAAAAAAATTGTAGGTATGTGTAATGTGTAAAAAAGTTTTCACATACATGAACATATTTTGTATAACACAAGATCAGGATCAGTATATAAAAAAGCACACATAACGAAACTGTCATTGTTCAGAATTTTTGAAGTTAAGCTAATATTATTATTATTATGCTTTTTTGATAAAGATGATAAACTGTAGCTATTGATACCTGCTTCGTATATGAAAATGTATGTAGCTTACCTGGAGCGTAGCAAAGATATCCGGCCCTATCAAGGAGATAGCCATCTTCGCAAGCACAATAGTAGTTGCTCGGCCCATTGATGCACATATGTGAACATTGTGGCTTTGCATGGAGGCAATCGTTAACGTCTTTACACTGATGGCTGGTGTAGTTGTACTGCTGGTAGCTTTGGCCGGGGCAGGTGCAGACTGGCCCGTTACGCTGCGGGGTGCATGCTGCTCCGTCCTTGCACGTGAAGTTCGTACACATACTGTGCCCTGAAATTTTCTTGCAACCTTGAATTTATACAGTCTACCTATACAATATACAACTTACACAATATATAAATACAACTATACTTTTCTTAGCGATTATTATTTGGCTAATAATCTAACAGTTCATAACCTTTATCGACGTCATAGTGTAAGCCTCATCAAACGAATGCGCCAAGTTCCCAGTGCGTGCAGACGTTACTTATTTT
>DWPT01002732.1:0-15641 GCA_018251895.1 Agathymus mariae mariae | reverse complement strand
AAAAAAAAAAATATTGTTATCAAAAATTTTAATAAACAAAGAGTTGTTCTATATAAGACCTCAAGAATTCTGTATTAATATATCCTAAAATTTGGTATTACAAACAGCGGAAATTATACCTGTTGGCATTCTCCATTAATCAATCTAGATAAACACACGTAACAACAATAAATTTAGCGAAATAAAAGTAACCAATACAATCACTGATAAATACTAATATCAATGTTCATTTACAAATAAACGTTATGCTCGTAGTATTTATTAAAATTCAATATTATTTTCAATAATAGAACGTATATGGACTTCAGGTTTCATCCCTCTTATACTAAAATGACTCTAGTGACCTGCCACGCAGAGCGGTAGTTTTGATTCTAATTATCACCAGTAATTACAGTTATGTTCGTTATCGTCCATCCGTTGTTATCAGTATCATCATCATTACATTTTTACATCTGTTATTTACATTGATCGACTTAACATACACGTGTGCTTGAAAGTTTGCCGCTGGGCAGACTTATGGTCCTGTGGTGACTTTCCACTATACGCACATATACACGACATGTTAAGTATCAAAACCAGAATCATGCTATCGAGATTATTAAGCGTATAATAGTCTCGAGCTAAGAACAATAGAATAGCTGCCGTTCCTAAGATATCAACTAACCTGGTACGAGATGACCCTTGCTAAATACGCCGCGGCCGTTAAATTTTTAGCTATGAGATGGATAACTTAAGAAAACTACAGGTTTTATTTCTGAGAGTTCAATACAATGTTCTCAAAGATGTTAAAAGGTTACCAAGCTGCTCTTGGCAAGCGCGTGGGATTTAAGGCTTAAATTCTCTCAGGATAAAACCACCAAACAATTAGGAAATTATGAGTTTTGACAGTTTGCTGCAACACAATCTGTCATGCAATAAATTGATCAATGTCTTTTGTCTGATAGAAATGTACCTACATATAAATACAAAGTTATTCCCGTCATAATTGCAGCTAAAAAGTTAAACTTGGTCCGGATTTACGGCGCAAATTGCTAAGGATTGTATTTCGCACCTACAACAAAGTAATCGTGTACATCGGTGGCGACCTCTGCCCGCGGGCAACGAACGCAATGACTTTGATGTAGGACGTCCGACGCAGGAGTAGGCCTCACTCCACTGATGCGTGCGGGTGCACTTCAGGGTGGGTACATTAAGGGGGTAGGGTATAGTATAAGTAGAGAGATTTTTCTTTGTATCCCGAAATTGCGACTTATTCTGATTATAAGATTATGCATTGTATTGTTGCATTACTGTAATGTTTGACGACAGCTGTGGTGGTAACGCCACGATGTGAGTTTTGATTCCCAAGTAGGATAAACATATATGCGACAGATAAATACTTTTTCTGGGTTGCTTGTTTGTTTGTTGATGTACGTTTGGTATTGTTACGGGGAGGGGGGAGACATAAGAATACTCTGCTAATATTCTCTTTATATTAGAGTAACTGGCACCCATATTCTAATATGTTATGAATGTTTATTTTAAGTTTAGGATTACTTCATGGGTATATTAATTTATGTAAAACGACTGAGAAGTCATAAATCCTTTGTTTCTTTATGCATATAGTATTAAGAGACCTGGTCCACTTTCACACCGAAGGGTGTTGTATAAATTTTTATGACCTTGATGAATAAAGGACAAAACTTTACTTCTTACGCGTTTGTGTCGAAATCTCAGGGAGTCGCTAGTAAACAGGTCCACTGCGTCCATCTTCACTGGCAACGCATCGAAGTTGCCTCTGGTTTGACGCATGCGCATGGATAACGGCATCCACTACCTATTAGATGGTCCGGCTGCTTGATAGTCGGCTATATAAATAAAACAGACAGGGACAAAAAGACAAGATAATGGTTAAATTATTTTAGAAATATTCTAAGACAAAGAGATTATTCCTAAAACAATTAAACCATAATCTTCACTTGTTTAAGCTGTAAGTTGAAGGAATGTTTTCGGTCTCGCCAGATATGTTAATAACAATTGAAATGCAGTGCGAACCGTTTAGCATAATACTAAATGCAACGACACGGTCATACGGCCCCTCGCAAACACGGCGATACTTACTAAAACTTATACGATATTATATACGTACTAGTAATACAGTATAACTTTGATAAACTTTGAATAAGTGAAAATAAATCCGACACGAGACACCTTAAGGCATACTTATAATAAACGAGTTCATTGATTGATGTAATAGAAAGTAGTTTTAGTATCGTGACAGACGAAAAACGATCACACGAGCTCCTTGATGGTAAGTGACCGGAGCGTATGCACAGCTGTGACACCAGAGGTATGCCCACGGTTCTCTCCAGCATTGCGATCGAAACACGTAAAAGACAATTCGGATAATAGTTAGGCGTATGGTAGTTAGACAGCAGGTAAATTGATCCTCCAAGGGAACCAGGATGCTTAATACCGTCGGGATTAAATTCCCAACTTTTGAGTCCAGTCCAGTTAATAAATCAGATTGGAGGGTTTCTGATGCTCTTACTTTCAATGCGTGGTCGTCTTGTAAAGAGCTTTGTTTGCAACGATTATCGGTCCTCCCAATTATTAAGTCTACTCAATGCTTCTCAGCTGACTATTATCATGACCTATACCTGTAACAGCATTTAGCATTTCAAAACTTTTGTGAGCTTTACTATCGCGATTAATCTTCATGCTTGGGGGCTCTTTGTATACTTATATATATATTTTATAACTTTGTCTAATATTTTACACGTGGCTTTTATAAGTACACCGCTTAGAAGATTGGAGCGCGGTAGTGAGCGTCAAATTTGACACGAGAAATAAAGGTATTAATAAAGTGAAGTTTTATAGAAAGATGAACTGCAAAAGAGCGGCTCACTAGATAAGACAAAGAAGCGTTCAAACATGATTTTGTGAAATTTTAGTTGAAGGTAGAAGTTCTAATACCACGTAATGCAATAAACTTAGTTCAGCTTTAGAAAAATCATGGCATTTTATACATCCATTTACCAAATAAAAAAATTGATTCAGTGTTTATAAACTCTTCACGTCACGCATCCGTGTTATATCACGTCGACAGTACGCGCCGTGACGTTCACGAAACACCGTGTCCGACACGGTGCAGAATATACGGTACGGACTGATATGGTCAAAACACAGAGATTCCGCACTTAGTTCGTTGCTGGAAAACGATTATAATCCGTGATGTCGCGTTTACCATTGGGAATTTGTCACGCAGTTAGCATTGGAAATCGTTGAATTGATATTCTGTTATGATCGTGCAGTAATATCATCGATTGAAACTTAAAGCTAAATTTCAAATAATAATAATTCATTATTTCGGACATTATGCAGAATCAGAATCAGTATAAGGCGAACGAGAGATTGCCGGTCCGGTGTCGGTCTTACGTATTAATGACGTTGTTAAAGAATTAGTTATGACATTGCAATATTGTAGTATCACTAAACCCATTCTTAGACAGAAATAAGAAAAATACAATTTACTTTACGGCAATTTAGCGGGCTTGGTGTGTTTTAGTAAGTCACCGATAGGTATTTAATAGTAAAATGTTGGAGGATAACGATCATTAATTATTGTTCGTATTAGAAATTATTTATCATTGGTATCGGTTCAGAAAAACATCGCGAAGAAACCTTCATACCTAAGAGATCTGCATTCTCTATTCGTATTTGGGTTCTCGAAATATAAAGTTACAAAGTCAACATAGTTAACTTTGACTTTTACCTTACCCCAGTGCAATCGTTAACCATTTGATTATTGTTATTCCTATGATCAATCAAGAAGCTTAATTTTACCTCCATGCTGTTTATTATTTTCTTTAATTTTTAATTTTTACTATTACATTCTTGGCACCCTTATTACCTCCGTAGATAGCTGTTTAACCCCTTCAGGGGTTTATAATAATATATAATAATAGTTTATAATAATGATCCTAAGTTATACGTAAAAATGAAAGATGATAAAGACTGAGATATTTAGCATATCATCGTACAAAATTAAGGTCTCAAGCCAAACCCGACGCTTTTGAAGCACTTCTGACTCAGAGTCTGCACAAACGGATTTTAAAGAATGTACTCGTTTTTTTGGAAATCTTGTTTTTTATTCACTGTCAAAGGCATTAACTTGACGTGGTATAATGGATTTGACACGATCAATAACAATGATTAAATTTAACGTAAATTAATGTTAGTTAAAACATGGTTTAGCAGATCGGTTTCTACGCAAATTTATATTGAATATAACTATAAACAATACAACTTTATTAATTTTGTTTTTATTATGATATAATCTACATTTTAGTACTTAACTATTGAAATATACGAATGCTAAAAATTAACTTAATTAATATATCATCAAAATAACTGTATAACTAGGCCCCTGTGTGCATCGCGTCCAAGATCTTGGCAACGTTTGCTCACCGCATAGCAATGGTTATACGCTGAATAAGAAAACTTCCAGCTCTCGGGTATTCCATGTATACATGTTCTAGTAATAATATAAAATCAAATTAAATATTCCCTTTTCGGAATAAGTATTATTTTTTACCAGTGTAACTACTTAGTGCCTGGCGAGCTTTATTAAATAAACGGTGATTTTTTCTATATATTCCGATGTAGTGTTGATGAACCAGTCAACAATCGAATTTCACCCCATCTGTAATTTTTAAATCGCTAAAACAAAAATTGTGTCCACAATGAGCTCATATGATATATCAAATAATGCACTTGACAAAGTAATTTTTAAAATACTTATGTAAAGTTCAAAGACAAACATTGAACATCATATTATATAGAGGTATACAGTTTTTTTACATCTTATTAAATCCGAATAAAGTACTCATTTGAGGTAAATAACAATTAAAATTCAGAATAATTAAGTGGTGGATTGGCCTAGTAGTAGTGCATTACTAGGCAATTAGTGCAATTAGTAAATCATTGCAATTTGCATTGCCCGTTATATAAGCGGGCGGTGGGGTCATGCGATAATGCGACGACAAATTCACTGAATCACATTATGCAACATGTATTGTCCGGTCCTTATTCAACTGCTATTTTTTCTCGGATCATTTTGATTTCGCGTAGTTACACAGTTTCACAACATAAAAAACGTCTTTTGGTTCATAAAATACCTACCAAAAACAAATGTTTCAACATTATAATTTATAATCCTTGACACCGAACTCATATGAAGACAATTCTTATCTCTTTCTTCGTATAAACTAATTATAGGCTCAGTTACTAGGCAAATTAAGTAAGTGAAATTTAACGTGAAGTTCTTACATTTTCATGTGTATAATTTTATCAAATAGAAGAGATGCGATCGTTGTTTGTACACGTTACATAAATAATTATATTGTTATGTTAGAACAGGTGTTTGAACAGGTCCAATTGAACACTGATACCAATTGGTACTCACCTCAATAATTATTTAAATAAATTAAAAACAAACATTAGTGCCGGATAGGTGTCGCTGGTTGCAGTGATTTTAATTTTTTTAACCACAAATCGAATTGATATGAAACTTTGTGTGTATGTGTGTTGCAGCATTGGAACACTAAACAAAACACTAACACTAAACACATTGTTCCCGTGTTGGTAAACTGACTGACTATTGTATTATATACCCTTTAGCGTTAGAATAACAAAAATCATAAACAATTTTTTTTTAATAAGTATAGGTGAAGCGAAGTACACCGGGCATCAGCTAGTTTAGTTATAAATTTAAATTGGTTCTGAATTATAAATTTAAAAATACATTAAAATAAGAATGGTACGATACTTGGTCACAATATGTTTTAGCTTATAAACAAATGAATGAAACCGGTTAAATCTAATTCGGATTACCAGGAGATTTGGTTCCTTACTATAAATCAGGGATGTTATGGAGGTACGAAACCGTAACCGAAACTATCGGATATTCAAAATAAAAACACATTTGTAACCGTAACCAAATTCGGTAGAAAAGTTTCGAATAATTTCGGGTAGGGGCCGAGTCTAGATGTTATGACTGGTATTTGTTGTTTGAGCCGATATACTTGCCGCATCGCTTTTACATTTAGACGTTTTTATTATTTAATTTTTAAGTTTTTATTCCATGGTTCTATTTTTTTACAAGTCCTAAATCGTTTATCCGTGACCGAAAATATCCAAAACAATCGGACAATCCAAAATCATATCATATCCGTAACCGGAACCGAAACCGGTATAATATTATTTATCCATAATCAGATCCGAAATATCATATCCAAAACATCT
This sequence comes from Agathymus mariae mariae, assembly GCA_018251895.1. NCBI lineage: Eukaryota > Metazoa > Arthropoda > Insecta > Lepidoptera > Hesperiidae > Agathymus > Agathymus mariae. Next base: position 9,356 of record DWPT01002732.1, on the reverse strand, counting down.
CTACTATAAATATATGTATGTAAGAATATTTTCTGTTTTCTATTACAATAAACTCGGGGTTTTTATTTATTTACTCTTCATTGTAAACTTTAAATTACTTAAGCTCGGAATTAATGGCGGACTTAAGCGGAGGGCTTAATGGACTTAAGTGCGGCTTAATGCCTGATAGCATTCTCCATCAGTCAGCCCTTGGCGAAGGCTAAAAGTTGTGGTAGGTGCTACAGAAAAAAAAATCTAATAATACATTACTATACGTTATAATAATTACATATGTAATTATATATAAATACTTGTATGAATATACATACATCTCATATACATAGGCAAATCACATTATGAGTTGTGTACGGTAATTTTCCCGGACAAGGTTCTTAAATTTCGGATATTTACAGGATACATTTTCATAATAAAATATTTGTAAATTGATTTATAAAATAAATTCGTCAATTATTTTAGTCCGCTAATTTAAAAATATTTATACTTAGGCCCTGTTGGCGACTTCACCTTATCATTTATTTAATTTTACTAAGTATCGTATTAATATTGAAAACTAGTTATGTATTTATTATGTCAACTTGAATACCAAGCCAATTAATTCATCCACTTCGAGTTCTGCAAATTCCCCGTTCAACCCCCTCGACACGGAGTTTTATTATTTCACATACGTCTCGGTAAAAAAAAAAATAGATTTTCAATTTTCTAAAATCACTCGTCTATCATTAGAGTTACCCATCTGTAAATATGTCCCAAATTTCTTTATCGAACACATACGAATAAACATATGAGTGATTTTATAAAGAGTTTTGTTTTTTATTGTATTTACTGAATTACTAAAAATAAGAATAATTTCCATTCGATTAATACGTTTAAGGTTGTTAGCAAAACAACTAAATACGATTAATTGAGATGTATTTATAAAATATAACAGAAGATTAGTGCAGCACGACACATAGAACTGAGAGACATTAGAAGACCACAGAATAAAAACAACCACAGATGTACTAATATCAAATCAATCTACTTATAGTATAGATAAAAGGGTTAATATATTCAAACATTGATTTTATACTACTCCTATGTCCATATTAATATATTATCTTTTATATTAATCGACGAACAAGCAGATGAGCCACCTGATGGTAAGTGGTCAACTTCGCCAATGCAAGAGCAAAGTTACACTGATGCGTTGTCGGTTGTTGAACAGAGAATTACGGCGTGAGATTATGTTATGTTTCGAAAATATACGACCGTTTTCTAATCAATTTGATGAATCTTAACGATGGCGTTTTATATTAGCCGTGCGCTAATGTTTTTATTTTCTTTATCAAGATGTAAGGTCACCTTTGAGGTGTTCCTTTATTAAAGACGTAGACGCACGTACCTAACATAAAAACGAAAAATATAGTTTCGAATAGATATCAATAAATTGTAAAACGAAATCTTGCATCTTGCATAAAAGACTAAAATTAAGTTGAAACTAAGTAACTATTTGTAGTATAAAAAAAGTGAATTGTAGAGATATATTAGCAAGGATACACTTTGAAATATATTTTTATTCACACTTATACTAATAAGGAAATTGTAACGAAGCTGATAAGGAGCTATCTATTTGAAAATATTTATTTGAATCTGTTTGTATATAGCCAATCTGGCTGTATGTTTGTACATGTTTCAGAAACCCATAGACTAGACGTCCTGCACTGATTTTTCGAGCAACTTCACCTTCTGAGCATTCTTAACACAGAACAAAAGAAGCAATAGCAGCAGAATGACGGCTTTAACTTATACTAAACATGCCACATTTACAATAGAGAAAATAGCTTCTGTTTTATTTTAACAGTAATCTAGTGATACTATAATACATTTATATTAGTTTGTATAAAATTTAATACTGGCTTAAAAATATTAAAGTCTTAAAGTGTGTAGATTGTATACGAAAGCGCTAATTTGTTTCGCAGATAATGTAATGCTATGAAATTGTTTTAGCGCCAATGATAGCACATTATGCCGTGTTTAAACTATTATAACTCGTTTGCGATAATGTGATATTAAGGTACAGAGTATCGCGTTGCGTGATTGAGGCATAAAGCCGACGAAAGTGTCACGAGATAGCGCTCGATTCCAAAGTCATAAATATCAATCAGCGGTCATTAACTGTTATACACACGACTCGTATCCTTGCAAACAACTTAGACTAGTATTGAGAGACCCCTAACGTACCTTCAGTTCAGCCACACATTAGAATATAAGCATACACTGCTGTTAAATTCAGGGGTCTACAAATGTTTGTGGTGAACATTCAGTAGGTTCTTATTGCTTTCCCTCCTTCTTTTCTTACAAGTGTCCATTTGCAGTTCATGTCATTGAAACATTATTTTTTGTGCTAGTATTTGACGCCTGTTTACAAGAAACTGTTCCATTGTGTCGTTTTAATGGCCGTTGGCCGTTTACCTCGCTAATGTGTTAAAGTTTTATTTTGCTTTTGTATCAAATTATCTCGCAATTAATAACTAATATTAACCCGTTTAGTATATATACAGCCGCAACAAGAACAGTCAGATATGAGTAAAATAATTACCCAAGGAAACATCAGCGTTTGGTCACTATTCATTCTTTACGTATGGTGATGAAACTACCTAATTTTAATAAAATATATAATCTTTAAAGCATCTCATTTATTTGTTTGTATGCTTTATAGTTTTGAATAAAATGAAAAATAAATATATTTTCACTAGTGTGTCTCTGTCCCTCTGTCCCTCTGTCCCTCCCGGAGCTTCGAATAAGTGGAGTTAAGAGTCTTTACTTAAGACCACAGTTGAACAATTAATGCAAATAAATTGCGGGTTGACAAAATTTAACAAAACGTCACAAATACTGTACAAATACCTCGGTTAAGTATATGACTATAAATACATTTTCCAATGCAAATAATTTCTAGTTGATTATAAAAAAAAAATGAGGTTAACACGTCGACTCGAACTCGTACTATCAGAACTAATCACCGAATTTAAATCACCAGCAGTTTTATTTAAACTTAATACTAGCAAATATTTTATTTTACGAACTTAGTCGCAGGTTTATCCGAGTTATCACGATCCAAGTTCCATTAGTCCTCAGAAACGTATTAGTGAAATAAAGCAAAGAGACTAATACAAAACTAAAATATTAAGGCTCCGACAATCCTCCGAGTGACCGCTACGGAGCTATTCTCGTATTTTATACGTATTTGCTATTTCGATAGAAATATTGTATAAAAATTATCATGATGTTTTACAACCTTTGATGTTTATATCTTGTCCAATCATTATCTTAGTTTCATGACTTTATGAGTAAACCAGTGAAAAGCAGAAAATATATTTTAAGTCCTTTTTTCTTTCGGTCATCAATTATTGTGATATATCCGCCGATGTGGTTACATTTTTTCCTTATAAGTTACTAAAGGCTCGCTCCGACTTCGTTTGGGTTAAACTATTATAGTATTATACCAGCTGTTTACATAGTATATAGCCTATATACACCCGGAATAGTGTACCATTTACTTGGTAAAAGAATTTTCAACTAAGTGTCGTAGTTCTGGAGGTTACCATCCGCATACACCTAAACTCGCACTCACTCTTTATTATATTCATAATTAATCCAGCTGCCCAGTGATAACCGGAATATATATAATTAACAAAATAGAATTCGTTTAATATGTGTGGTCAGCAGTTGTATTTTTATATAAATTTGAAATTATTTCAGTCTTTCAAAAAAATGCATGTGTCAGTTATACTTACTGATTGAGCGAGATAATCAACCTTGAGCATAATGTAAACGCAAATAAGGTATTTTTCATTAAACAAGACCCTGCAAAATAAAATGATAATAAAAAATCACTTTATAATAATTGTATGTATAATAATATTTAAATACCGTTTGGTTCTAATACAAAATAGTTTCAAAACAGCCCCATCAATCAATCAGTCAATCAATCAATCAATCAATCAATCACTCAATCAGAAATATCACTAATACTTATTTATGCGTTCCTCTACATAACTAAAAGCTAATCTAATCGGAAGTATTCTATTTGATGATATTTTCATTATTTCCACAATTTAATGATAGTTTTTTACTTGACAATATTCCAATTCTACAAGTGCGGGGATTACTCCCTTCTCACACATATTGTCTTGCATCGTTCACTCGTTAACAAGTGTTTGATTTTTAACTTTGTTTGACTTTTCGCATTTGAAATTTGCATAAAACATAAAACCACGTTTATTGCAGATATAAATCCAGGAGTTCATTTAATTAAAAAAATGGGAGGCTCAAATCAAAACTGGTTTCAACTTACTAAATTGGTGTGTGCCTTATTTGATTACATGCCGAAGCCGGTTTGCCTTCGAAATATAATAGAAAATTAAGAACTTAAAAACATTTTTCTTTTTTGCTTATACATAGAAAGAATGAAAGGTGATACGTCCATTAATTTATATCGACCTTTATATAATACTGCAACTGCATAATATCAAAGGCATAAACTTTAAATCCCTCCATTAAAGTCTAAGCTCTGTATCACCTGCAACCAAGGAATTTACACTCGTAAACGCTACACATTGCTGCTTAGGTGCTAATGCTATCTAAATAATATTTGAATTGTATAATTTTGTGGATGTTTCGGTTACAAAATGTGAGTGTCTGTTCCGAAGGGGTACATTGCTTTTATTCGATACCGCAGTACTATTTCCGCTCCATCGCTAATTGTCTGCATTCGTCTGTTTTTATTATGCAAGACAAAAGTTTTGGATTGAACCACGTTTTATACAAAAAATATAATCATAACAGGATTGTGCTGTATAACGTATATATAATACGTATACATACATCTATAAATATAAACATGAGAAACCATGAGCACATGCATATGACTAAATATTTTACTATATTATAAAGTATAAACAAATTGGTCCTTATCCAAAATAAGGAATTTCTGTTCATTACTAGCTGAGACAATTGAGAAGTCTAATAAATTACTAAGCAAAAAAGTTCCCACGGAATAACAGCGACTTAAACATAAAAGACTAGAATAAAAAAAAAAAGATACCTACAACCAGCGACGCCAATATACCAAGTCATCCTGAATGATAATACGCCTTATATTACGTAAAGAAAATAAAAGGTTTCGATCTCATGTTCGACATTATAAATATGCCTCACTAATCTCCGAGATGTTTTAAGTATTCATATAAAATTAATCACTGCGAACTAATGTCTTCGGAATAGTTTGGTTCTGATGGCGATTGGTGCTGATTGAGGATCCTGTCCAGCTGGGTACCCGGCAACCCTCGTCAAATTGATGAATACGTTTCGTTAAATATACGCTACCATTGTCTGAATATTGAAATAACATGTTAGATTTATACGTCGTATATTTTCCTTAGTATTGTAACGTGACATCTTCTCGTAATGTGAATTGGGCATAATCTGATCTCCCTCCATCTTCGAGTCCAAGTGAACTTCCCTCGCTAACGGTGCACCCTGCTAACCAAAATACAAGTCTATATTAGGTGCTTACTGTTGGAAATAGCTGAAAACTTAAGACCTAAACCTAAAACAGTATCGACACAATACAACGAGCTCATAAAACGTATTGATTGTTTTCGCGAAGATACAGTTCACCAACAAAATTTTATTTCATTTTTACTATGTTGTTTTACACTTGACGTTCCAATATCGTACAGTATAAAAATACGTCATATTTTTATATTTACCAATTTTCAAGAATCTTATTCACTAGCCCAGTAATGATACACTATCTAATTTAACACTAGAACCCATAGAGTTACATCAGGATTATGTACCGTATAGGGTACACAAGCTTGGCAGAACAATTCCGCGTGTACCACATTGTACCCTACATTGGACTGTTAACATGTTAATAAGAGTTTTAAGACAATTAAACCGGATGCCACAACTTTCATGTTTCCAAGGTATGCAGTACGAAACGTGGTAAGTACACTATAAAAGCGTGCTTAATCAAAAGGTTTTGAAGATATACTCGCAATTGAGGGCTGGCTTTAGTCCTGGCGTCCTAGGATGTCTGAGTTTGCGACGGGTGGGGGAGGAGACCCCGACCCCGCTTTAGGTGTGGGTGGTAAAGAGGAGGGTAGTGCAACTTCTCAAGGTCGGATGGAAGAGTCGAGGACGTCGCCATTCTGTTTAACCAAGCGTCATCCGCTCCGTCTACTACGTATATAGAAAAGAATTTCGATTTTAAAACATTAAATCTTTTACTTTTGTAACCCTCTTATTCGATGTGTTTTTGATTTTAATAAGCAAGTTACCGACTATTACCAAAGATTTTTTTAAAATACTTATTATTATTTGTCACAAGATGGCCCTGTAGCCAAGTAGGTAGTGACAATGCCTGTTGAGCGAGGTCCTGAGTTTTGCCTTTCGGTCAGGGGAAGAATAAATAAAGATTCGTATTAGAGATATACCGTTCAAACTTATTTAAACTTTCCAACACTTACATTGCTAATCAGCGCTTAGTAAATGTCGCATAGTTCATACAAACATTTTTAACAGAATTTGTATGTCTTAGTGCCTTAAATCGATCAGAAAATTTCTGAGTAATGTGACCACATTTTTGTGATCGCCCAAACACACTAAATACGATTATCTTTACTAATTAACTTACCATTTTTCGATAGTCCGTTAGCATAAATCTGTCGTATTCCCACAGTAATCGGCCAACGTCGGACAAAATTAAGCGTAGATACCGAAACTAATGCTTATAGATAGTTCTATTTTAAAATCTTTATCAATCAACCATAGCTACGATATGGGACGTGAGTTAAATTTATTATTTTCTTAATTATTTTATTTATTATTTTTTATTCATTTTGATGCGATTTGTAGGAATTTTCAGAACAAGTCCATGATACATGCGCAAGAGAGATACGTTTACTGATAGATGCGATCAGATCAAATGCAGTAATGATAATATATTTTCCAACATATTTCAGAAATCTCGAAAGACAAACACTTGTTTTTTTAATGGTACTTATTGAACGTGTCTAATTCTTGTAGCGAAGGCTCTAAAGATACGCAAACAATTCGGAAATTCTTGCGATGAACTAATGTATACAACATCATAATTCCGGTCACGTCCCGCGAGAGATTAGTTGGTTGCTACCTCGGTACGTATCTATGTGGATGAATATTCAAATTACAAGTCGTTGACTCCCAACCCTTTGACGACATTGTTCACGTAAGAAATGTATCACATACTCGGTTGTACCAAGTCATCTCAGTGTACGGCCTGCTGCTTGGATCTTTCTCTAAGTGGCTTTGAAGCCTAGTTAAGTGATCACTATGTGGGTGAAGTTATATAAATAGTAAGATAAGAAGTGGAGATGGTTAATATTACACTAAACTTTTAAATATATGTATTTGTTCTCGATGATTTACGTCTCAGAAGTAAATTATATCTAAATAATTGAATATCTGTATGATTTCCAACTGTGGTTATCATTATTCATTTAGCTGTGAATGTGACAGTGTTCAATAGCTTCAACTCATTACCGACGTGGGTCAGTAATGAGTGTGTGGACAAAAGAGAGACTCGTGTTATCGTCTTTGAAGTTCTATAGCGTAGTCATCGATGCTCAGTTCACTGTAGTTTGCTCAGTTTGCCTTCCGACGTGACTTAACGACTGTTATCTGATGATAACAAATTAAACCTATGTGCTCTTATACGAAGCGCTCAACACATTTTGCCAGTGGCTGTCGCCTAGAGACTCTCGATCATTTAAGGTAGACACAGGCTGTCGGCTGTAGGCACTTCAGGAATGTTTGAAAACTTTTTTTTATTAATATGTATCATTGAAAATAACAGTTTCGTTCAGAATTTTTATCATTTGACGTATTCATAGATTAATGTAGAAAACGTAGAAGCATAAAATTACATGCATAAGTGTATTTACAAAACACCTAAACTATGAAATTATTTAGAAAATGAATTGTCTTGTTTTTAAAAAACACAAAACCCCACCGTGGCCATCTGTCTGTCTGTCAGAGTGGTTTATTCTCGAATACTAATGTTTAGATTTCAATACGACGTAGACACATCTGTTTCTAAATTATATGAAACGTTTTATAAAATTTAAAAGGCGGTTGAGTTTCCTAAATAAGACTTTATTTAAGTCAGGTTGTAAAGTCTATTTTATAAAAGAAATGGGCGTTAAGTTATAACTCATTTTATCTTTTTATTACTTTATACATATAGTAAGGTATAATATTAAGAGAAATGAATAAAATTGTATTAAAATGAACCATATTTTGTAGTAGCTCTATGACGTAACCACCTCTTACCCTTCCCACTCCTTCCCATATCATTCTTCGATGTCTTTATCTGTTCTATGTGAAGTGGAAAGTAATACTCGTCTGATTTTCAACCTGACGGTCAGATGTATTGAGGTTTTACAACTCCATTCTTTCTGAGATTTTTTTTATTTATTGTACTTATTATTAATAAATTATAATCCGTATTCAGAATTTAAAAACTACCCGTTTGTTGTATTATTGTTTTCACCTCGTTGGCTCAAGAAAAGAGGCTTTGCCTTTTTTTTAGATATTTAAACTGTGCCCTTGTAATAACAATTATCTTGGCTTCAGCGACAATTGTCATATTAAAAAGAAGAAAATAAATAATATTTATTACCTTGAATAATTGCTGCAATGATGTTTACTAAAACAAATGAAAATTATAAAATAGAGAGCTAACTGAATTGTGAAATCTAACGCTTTTAAACACATACTTATAGCGTCTTCTTGTATAGTATATTTTTTATAATTCCGAACGTGATATCTTGCTTGGAAGAGAGCTGTTAGCGATAACATGGAATTTTATATAGTCATTTATTAAACCACATATAAAAAGTAAGAAAGTGTTAGGAGAGACCTCTATGCCCAGCAGTGGACTGTAAAAGACTGATGACGATCACGATGAAGAAAGTGTAGTTAAGCTAATAATATAAAATCAGTTAAAATAATAGATTAACTAGGTAGTTACAAAAAGGTACGCAACCTTTTAGAAGATGTTTTCGTAGTTGTGTCTCCATCACAGGACGTCCTTTCGAAATACGACGTGATCAAGTTTAATTCGTTTTAAAAAATGTTACGCAACCTATTGTGAAGAATTCTAGTACTAAAAAAAAATAAAAATAATTAATATTATTACTGGCTAATTAAATTTTTACTAAACTACTACTACACTCTCACTTACTTTCAGCAAATCTACAGCCTTGGCCAAAAGTATTAGGCACCCCCAATAAAGTTACTGCACATCTGTGATAGGTGAACAACGAGTA
>DWPT01002731.1:0-15642 GCA_018251895.1 Agathymus mariae mariae | reverse complement strand
CGAATGTTCCATCCATTCGGAGGATCAATTTGGTACCTCAACCGGAAACGTCTTTGCACTGTAATCACGGAATTACAATTCGCAAGCTCAAGAATTCCTCCGATACCCGCAGCACACCGCTACTATCGATAGTTTATTAAATATATCAGTTTGAAATACGTATATTCTTTTTGCTCCGCCCTGTATTATATGTCCGTTTAATCATAAATGAAATAACAATTATAACCATACTATAACTCTCTTTATACCCGCCTTCAAAGTAGATAGCGGTTCTATGTTACGTATTTAATTAATTGCTATGATATATCTAACTTGCTATGGTAACATTAGGATTGCGTAGCTATTCTAACATTTATCATTTCGATGTCTGATGTAACAGATTACAATAATCCAAAGGTGTTTTGATCTTTTTGCTTGTGGCATCGGTTACATTGCAACGAGATTAGTCATACTGAGATTAGTCGACAGAAGCTACTTAGTGGTTAATATGGACAGACGTGGCACTTAAAATTAAATGCGTGATTCCCCCCCCTCATCTCGTTATATAATAACTGTATATCCCGTTTCATAATAATTTGTTATACCGTACTTAGTTCAATGACTGGAAAATTAATAAACTTAAAAAATATATTTAAACTAGCTTTATAAATAGGAACTACAAAATTGTGCTGAAATACGAAAATTCATTGAAATAAAATATTATACATATTGAAATGTTTGAAGTCTGTGCCAAGCCTGAAACACAACTATATTTAAAATTGACGATTTGAATGAAATTGACCTACAATAATAAACCTTAATTTGTAATAAAATAAAATAGAAACAAAACAGGGGATTGAACCCAGCGTGTCTACCAAGATGGGAAGCATATAATATTATTTCATTTAAATTTATATTCAGTTCTTAGTACAATTATGTAGTTTTTTTTTAAGTCACTAATATTTTCAAAAATATTTTTTTTAGAATTAACTGTGAAATGTGACACATTCATCACTGTTTCCTTCTAGAACGAGGGGAGTGGTCGCCAGCAAGGTAGATATCCTTACCATCGTGCACGAGTACTTTTGAGATTAAACTGAGAGGTAGAAACCCAGCGACCAAAGAATTTTGGTTACCTGCACCATCCGTTGTTTAACTAGGATGCAACATGAGCGGGGGAGTTTGGGCTGCAACCAAGAGTGGATATAGCGCCTAACCTAACACTTAAGTTTCTTTCTGTAGATAATTTTGCTATTTAAACATGAACAATATAATGATGGTAGATAATTAATGTTAATTATTTATTATTAGTATAACGCTGTGTCGTGTCTGAGAATATTGCTCGACGCAAATTGTATAAACATACGTTTGCGTAATTAGCGAGCGTTTCTTGCGTTGATTTAATTTCATTGTAAGGAGCGAACGAGGAATAAGGAATGAATTTTGGTTTCCATTTGAAATAACTTGAATAGTGAAGAGGGAGCGTGCGTTGAGTTTAAATTATGTGTCAGTGAAACTGCGAGCGATAGTTCATTTGATTTACCTCTATTGGTAGGTATAATTACTTATAGCAAAGAGTTCTATTAAGATGTTATGCTAATAGGAATTTTGTTAATTGGTTAACATCAAGTAAGTCTTTAAACGTTGCCTAGAAGTTCCAATACTTTTTCATAAATTCGCACTGGAGAGGTATAGTGGATTATATGCCTTTTAATTCGCGGGGTTTATCCTTTGATCCCCAAATGGTTTGAGGTTATGTTCTTGCCTTCCTACCTGAGGTTGACTCTGTTTTCGAGCTCTCTTTGAGGTCGGTCACCAAAGTACTAACGTATAGAATTGTGTGTTGTTTAATATGTCTACAAGTTACACAGAAGCCTGTAAATATTAGTTGGAACAACTACTCGTTGGTTGCTTCCATAGTAATAAAGAAGACCAAAGGTATCATTGATGCGATGTCGGTTGTCGGTAAGAAAGGAAATACTGGCTTTCAAACCCCCAGCCGGAACACGACGAGTCGTTTGGCGGGCTATTGTTGTTTCAATTGACCCACTTACGTAATAAGTTATATAAAGGTGATAAAACTGCATTTAAATTCTCAATGAATTTTCCAAAAAAATAAAGTTTCTAAACAGTCTTAATTTCGAAACATTCGTCAGTTTCTAGATAGCATTCGCCTTCGATATATCCGACTTAATACCGTCCTTAAATACTACGTAACCATGATATATAATCTCCGAAGCTAAGAACACATATTTAATTTTCTTTATTTTAAGACCATGCGCCAGTAAACGTTTGAGTTAAGACTATAGTGCCTGCATTGCTCCGTCTTTGACCTGCCACATATGATTACATCATCCAAAAATACTTGAGCATTAGGAATATTTCCGAATACAAACCGAACCCTAAACAATTATACCTAAATAAATCTCTGGTGAGTATCGTAACTGCGTAACGTTTGTAATCGTTGAGTTTAATCTGATTAAATAGACCTACAAATTCGTTAATTCATTGACATTTTGATTGATTTATCTTGGGACAAGTCACATTTACTAAAACATCTTGCAACCTTTTAAATTAACTAAAACTTTTTCTATTTTAGGAAGCGGGTAACGATCTAACAACATAGACGGATTTAAGTAAGTTTATAATCAGCACAAATTCTTAGTAAGCCCTCGGGCTTGTTAATCGGTACCAGCGGAGAGGCCCAATCGGCGGGTTCGATGACGCCGTACGCAGCTTAGCGTCAAGTCAAACATCAAAACGATCGCGCAATGGCAACGGCCACACTACCGGCGTCTCTACCTCTCTTAACTGAAGTATCGTGCGTCCTCACGTGTACCGACTCAGTCCGCTCTTGACTCTCTACCCAAAAGGGATGTAATGCTCTCCTCAATGATAAATAATTCCAATTGCTTTTGTCAAGTGGCTTCCGAGTGGATTAATCTTTAATCCATCATAAAATTTAAGAACAAATATCTCTAAATGTTTAAAGTATTGGTCGTATTTGGTTGTGCTTACACAAATAATTGCCGTACTCATATGTATTTTGATTTTAACAGTGACGTTGTCTATGTTTATCGGCGAACTCACCGCGCGGTAGTTATTGAGATATAACTAACATATTAAGCGAAGCTTATCGTATTCCTCGCTTACATTACTATCGGCTACCAAAAGGAGACCTCCACGTGCTGCTGACGTTGTAACTCTTCCGCGCTGGGCTGGCTTCGCTCCGCATGAGGCTGTAGACACCGCAAATGGCCCGATTGATTACAATTGCTGCGAACAAGCAATTCGTGCTGCACTTTATTATAGATACCATGCGACTGTATTTTCTTGAATGCGCCTGTCATAATTATTAGCCATTTTACCATTTTGTACTATCTTATGGTAAAATAGCTTATTGTTCCTCTGCCCTGACTAATTTGCTAAAGGTTTCGCTTGTTCCATTATAGCTGCGTCTCGTGACGACCGGAGCCGGTTGTACCTATTGACTCATTAACTCATCTGCCTTTTTGATCAGCCGGCTGAAGTGAAGTAGAAGTGGAAGGTCTAGCAGGCTCCAGATGGGTCACAAGTGGCACAAGTTAGACGAAGGCCATGTCCAACAGTGGACTTCCAAAGGCTGATGGATAGATGGAATATATCACTAAATTCCATTTTACACTTTAGCTTTAATTGATAAGTTTAAAAATATTTTTTGTTAGTTTTTCATTCAAAAATAAAATTATTACAATGATGTGGTTTGAGAAATTAATTAATATCGGCCGAAAGAGGTATAACTGGAATCTATTTTCCAACCGCATAGCCAGAAATTAATCAAACCAGCTTTGTCAATATAGATTAATATGTAATTATTTAAATAAGCGACCAACCGTTTATGTTATACTGTCTACATTTTATACATTTATTAACTGTCATATCGTTAATAAATTACTTTTCTATCGGGTAAGTCTGTAATCGAATGTAGCCTATGGATATAATAATGGAAATTATGACGGTTTGAGTAACTGCTCTACGCAACCTGCGGTATTTTAAGTATTTCGTTAGGTCTACATTGGTAGTTTACAATGACAACAACAATAATTAAGGAGGAACTCGTTGCAAAGTTTGCAAGCGTAATAATATATATTTTTTTTCAACTTGTTTAGTATATAACTCAGTACAAAACGCTAATGATGCCGTCTTATCAGGTAGACTGATACAAATACGACTATTTAGAACTGCTCCAATACTACTATACATAAACATTGTAAGTTAAATAATAAAATAATATTTTCAATAATGAAATAAGCGCATTTTTGTATGTATTGTTTCTAGATTTTCAAGACTGAACACAGCAGTGGCGTTATGGAGCCAAACTTTTATAGTTTGCGTGGGGCATTCCACGATATCTTATGATAGGTCTACTGTCATAGATGGTGAGTTAAAGTTGTATAGACGTTTAAACATAACGCAGTCTAAGACAACTTCCAACGTAACGACTTACGTATACCTACTGGCGTCCAGGGTTGAAAAATTGATGCATGGTATTCATTCCCCGTGCGTAAAAAATGTACAAAGCAGACAGAAATACAACTATAAATGAATGAAAAATATGAATCGGGATACCAGTGGAGCTCTCATCAATTAAATATTTCTGAGCCATTACCGCAGGTGGCGAGCAACGTAATGGAAGCCATTAGACGGGACGGCCGATGTACCGTACTCGTATTATATTTGGACATTAGCCGCTTGTAAATAAATATAATTAAGCCCGATGTTATGTCTGAAGTCGCTACGATTCTAGTTCAATAAATTTGGCAAGAAAAGGAGTTGCACAGTACCGCATAGTAAGCTCATTACGACACAAAGTAAGTATGTTTAACGAACGAAAATATGAGTAAATTCTAAAATTATGAATTAGGAAAGAAAGAGGTCAAGCCGTGCCAAGAATAAACTTTTTTATATAGTGACTTTAGCTATCTTAGTATTGATTAGAAGGTATTATTTTTGAGAACTTTATACACAATGTATTTCTTCGTCTATCATTGGTTAATACTTATCCAACTTATTTTGTTACATAACAAATTTCAGCTGCGTAGATAATTCAAACCTTTTGCGAGAGTTCATAATTTAAACCATTAGGCTTATTGCTTGGAATATGGTTTATTGATAAAGATATTGGGATATTCATATAAACACGGATTTTCATCATAATAGACCATAAACATAATATACCTAAAGTCGACCCAAGCTCGAAAGCAGGGACTTATTTTTTCTACGGGCATGAAGGCAATCCCAAAGGTACGACTGGATGATTGTTCTTATGATTTTCGATGGACATTTCCGATTACTTATGTTGTCTAAATGAAATTATCGATGTTGTAATCAATAGTGTGTTTGATATAGTAACTAAGGTAATTTATTAGATAATATGTCATGCATGGACAAGACTATTTGTTTTTATACTAGGTAATATTTTATTTTGGTTTATGTTTTTTTAGCTATTACATTTTCTAGAGCGTCCAATTTGAATAATTGGGATGTACATCTGGTAATTTATTAAATTAATTTGCTTCTTTTACATTTCTCTTTTAATTGTTGATTTAACGGTGGTATAGGACTTTTCATAATGATATCGTCATTACATTTTGAATATAACGATTACTCACGATTATGTCGTTTTTATACATATATTTTGTTCTAATTACATGGATCATATTCACTGCGAAACTAAGGCAGCGGGGAGAAACTTTGGACAGTCGACACATGACAGAGACTAATTTAATTATTGCTAGGCACGGAAACAGATCCCCAAATAATTAATTTTATTATAATGTATCACTTATCTCAGCTGTTATAAATAGTCTATCTCTCGCGATTAACAGTGTTTAATGTTTTGTTTAAAATTAATGTTTACTATTTAATTGTCTAGGAAATATTACGTATTTAAAATTTCAAACTATTTATATTTTATTTTTAATATACTCAGATGACGGCGTTAATTGCTTAAATATGGACCGATATTGCACGGCAGTAAGATCTGTAGATTAGAAATTTACGGAAATTTCCGGTGCAGGCTGCGTAGGCTTTGCCAATCTTGTACTTGCTTAACTCTTATTGCGATTGGAAATTAATAAACTCTGATGCGACATGACCAAATACTTCTGACATCAGATACTTTAACGGCGAATATACTCGTAGACTCAATGATTTAGTACTTGCTTCAATTCAAACACATGAAACACGAACGTGAAGTAAATTATCTTCGATATGAGCGCGGTGGTGCTGTATTGTATTAATTTTTTAAGTAGAACGCTTCCAGAGGATTGTGGCAAGCATTGTTTTGTTTTGACAATGATTTATTGCCTAGTTTCAACCGCAAATTAAAACGTGGATTAAGGAGGTTTCTGGTTAATTCTTATTTGTTATGTGTGGATTAAAAAGTTATTTTCATTAAGTGTTATTTGTTTGATAATACTTTCATTTAAATGAGAAAATGATGGTGATAATTCACGTGCTTGCAAAGTAATTCATTCGTTTAAAAAATACTAAGTAAGAGTTATACGTAGGTGATACTGTATTGGCCTGTGAAGTTAATTAAAATATCTCTTTAATTGTCGGCATGTGATACATAGGTAAGAATGTAATTTTCATAGTTTAATTTAATAGAAGGAAATCATGATGTTAATTTAGATGAGATTATGATTATTACTTATTATTGGCCCCCGTCGACTTTGTCTGGGTTGAACGATTATCCAAAATTTTGTTTTTTATCTTAATTAGACATCGTTAGGTTAATTTATATTTTATATTTTTGAACCGTATTGGGGTTGTCTAGAATAGTTCCACCAATCCCTTGCTGGCAAAACAAGGTGTAGGAGGCGACAGAAGACAGTCTGCTTGTTGGTTGGGCTTCGCGTAAGGATTGTATTATCAGTATTATTAGTAAGTCAAGTAATATGATTACTGGTAATATTATCTTTCCCTGAAGTCTGCCTGGTTAGCTACCACCCTTGAGTTAGCTTACACCTTGCTTGAGTTAGCTGCCAAACGACTCGCCGTGTTTCGGCTGGGGCCTTGAGAACCAATACTTTCTTTCTTACCTTCTCATTTCCTGACATCAGTTACCTTTGGTCTTGCTGATATCCACAGGTGAGCACTTATTTTTATAGTAATAGCCGACATACGGAGCAGACGAGTCACCTGATGTTAAGTGGTCAAATTCACCCATGGACATCAGCAAGACCAAAAGTATCACTGAGGCATTGTCGGCCAGGTGGCTCGTCTGCTCGTTTGGCGGCTATTGATATAAATGCTAATGATATAGTGATTTGCGCAATCGCGTGCCCTCACTGCATCCTAAAAAGATCGGTTAAGCCGTTCTTGAATTATAATGAAACATACAGATATACAGATTTTCAAAATTGTCAAATTGATTAATTTTGATTGGAATATCTAGCTTAATATATTTTTAGCTGCGGTAAAATAGAGAGAGAAATTAATACGAAGACCACGTTTATTAATAGAGTTTAAACGAAGGTAACGTAAATCAGTGCCGGGATTAGGGTTTCAGAACAAGTCTGAACAAGGCAAGCCGAGTTTCGTGGTGTCGTACAACCCGAGTTCGGTGGCCTGACGAGTTGAATACTACATACGACATACATATATTATTACAAACAAATACTCAATATAATATGACTGGTACCCGCCGGACTTACTATTGCCGTTACTAAAGTGCCTAAAAAGCCCTAGATACGTTATTTAAATCATTATACCCAGATGTTTCTCAAAGGTTTTTGTCACTAGAAAAAAATATGCAAGTCCAACAATATAATTTATTTGAATATGACATCCTACGAAATACCGCCACTGGCGTAAATATATACCGTTTAAAATGGTTATCGTAACAAAAATTAAGTGTGGCCTTAATTTTTACGTTTGAGATATAAGGTCGTGAAGGGAGCGGCGGCAGCCAAAGATATAAGTAGAACTCCATTTTACATTTCTGTGAAGGCAGCAATGCTTAGTATTCCATTCCGAGTCAGGATGCAATACAATGAAAGTTATAGATAGTAGCCGGCTGAATTATAACAGACATGCTTCATTGTTTATTTCAGACTTGATAAATCGATGAAAAATTATGAGACGTAAATTTGTACTAACAAGAGGAAACCTATTTTTGTCCAGCTATGTACTTGATTTCAAAAGGTGGCAATCGTTATTTTCGATTTTACGAAGCGCCAACAATACAATGTGTATCATATAGCAAATAATCTGTTACAGTTTAAGTTTTCTGACGACTATAAACATGGACTAGATATATTATTACTGCGCATGCGCATGACTGGGTAATTGAACAAATAAAATGGCTTCGATTCCTTGGTGCTAAAACGCTAAATGATCACCAATGAGAAGTCGGTGACTCAATGATTTCGTTCGCAAGCTGACGTTGTTTTGAGTTACTAAAGTGCCGAGTTGTGTAATTACACAAAAAGTGTAATCATTTCCTGACATCAGTTACCTTAAAAATTAAAAAAAAATTAAACAAAAAGTGCACGAATTCTGATAATAAAGTTACAAATATGATGTATTACTTGTTACACTTATATTTTCAGTATTTTAATCAAATATTATAATTTAAGGTTGCCAATTGACTAACCGGCTAAGTCCACTTAGTAGGTATGCAATTATGAACGCACTCAATTCGCATGCTTTTAATTACGCACGGGTTTAGTTAGGTAATAATACGCTCTGCATGTGAGTGAAGTTTACAAAAACATGTTTTCGATTAACGGTACATACGCACTTTTATTCTATCCATACTATAGTACTATCGTTATCGAAGTGACCGTCGAACTAAGAAGTAAATTCTTACAGAATTGACATATACTTGATCATCTTTCTATTTCTATTTACCTACTGTTAGTATCATAAAATATAATAACGCGATAAATGTCTAAAGTTAAATATTGAGTCTTACAGGTGCTGATGTAATGTTAGTATTTTACATAAATTAATTCAATAATTATGAAGTGATTGGTGTTGAAGGCTTATACTACTAAAATATCATCCTAAATATTAAATGATCTAGTTGTGCTTTGACTTACCGTGCCATTCTTCAAATGACATAGATGGCGCCACCGTTCAATATAGTTTAAAAGCGAACGCTCCGGAAGAGCGGGCATCATTGCTGTCCGATAGTTGTTACAGATGCAATAAAAGAGTGTAGTGTTGGTCAGTGGTGTATTTATTACGTGTTCTAATTCTACACAAATATCTTAAAATAATCGGTTCCCAATCAAGTTGGCCACTTCTACTAGTATAATGTCTAGTAATTTTTTGACAAAATTATAACGTTTATGGTCTGTGGTACTTTAGGCGTATTCAAAGAGATGGCGTTGGTTAGGTGGTAGATAAACAGCGAAAAATTTTTGTTCACGCGACCATATTAATTCATTTACATAGATGATTACAAATAAGAAATGATTTGATTTTTACCTTCATGCCATGTTTTTGTAATACACCAAATTAAGTAAAATTACAGCCTTAATCCACTTTTATAAAAACATTTTCTGAAAAGAAACATTATTTAAACTTAAAACACAAATGGTTCCTAGTTCTTTATGGAAAATCACTCTTGAATTCAAAAAGCATTTGTGATAATCTTGGCCTAATTTATTCAGTATTCAGTTTACCCGCTATCCGTGCGAGCTCATTCGTTGGACATGTATGTTTCAATTTAGAATGCAAGAAAGGCTACCGCAGCCACAGTAATGGGAGAGTAAATATCGTGACGCTTCTTATGAATGAATAATAAATATTCTTCGCTCGCTGAATGCTAGATATTTTACCTGGCGCGGGTTTCGAGTAGGTACTGACTCTCCCTGAATTTCTATCTACTGAAATATATTATATTAGCAATAGACGCTAACGTAGTACAATTTTTCTCGCACTGTATTGTTGTATTTTGTTAATGAAACAAATTCTTCCTTCTCAGGTCATTTTAATTACCGGACTAATGGGATTAGCTTTTTGGTATAAAATGAATAAAATAATTGTACTAGGAATTGTGCGAAAATTTCTATAACTGTTCGCTTGTGATATAACTTAATATTATCATCACAATTGAAACCGGTCCCATTGAGTTGCTTCATTCTGTTTTTAGAATAAAAGTGGTTGAGGGCACGGTCAGAGGACCATGGATGTGGTGCCCCGGCAATATGGGAGTAGAGAATGTTATGAAAAACTTATGTTTTTTAGGATAAATTTTAAATAAGCTTGTAAGTGAAAAGTTGTGTGCTGCATTCCGCTTTAGCTTTCTCAATTGGAAGCTTTCAATCTTCAAAGCTGCCTCCTTTTCTTAATCTATATTAATATAAATATATGTATATTTTCCAATCCGATTGAAGACGATTCGGGGTGATATTGATATGCATATATTTATTTGGTTTATTTGTACGTATACGTAAATAATTTGTGTTCAATTGATTCGATAGATTTCTTTTATATACCTTTTACTTCAGTTACAAGCACCTGTTGAGGTAGATAAATTCATCTACTGTCTATATCCATATAATATATGATTTTATCTTCACAAACAAACTATTTGAAAATAACTTTTACATTACTTTTCTCCTTACATTTTGTTATAATATAGCTTTTAAACAGTTTTAGTTTCTATTTCATGCATAGAACCCGTAAAGAAGTTCACTTCAACCTACCTTTCGTAATAATTACGTTTTTATTCTGTTCTACCATTTTGCTTGGGGAGAGCGGAGTTTCAGTTTTGATGAATGTGCATTGTTTTTGACGTGGCATTTAGCGGTAATTGCGCTCAAGTGTTTAATTAGCACCTGTTTGTTGCGAGTGAACTAGAGTTTGTGCCGTTTACTCTGAACGGAAAATCACACAAGTTGGATTTATTACGAAATTCAAGCTCTCTTGCTCGCCAACTATTATGCAGAAAGAGCAATAAGTGCTAAGCATGTGCATAAGTTTCTTCGAATCGGCTCAACTTGGCTGGTTCGTAAGACTTCTGTCGTAATGCCGCTGTTTTCCCCCAAGTCCTATTTCAGCGTTTAGTTATTGCTAAGTAGATAGCATAACAAGTAACAATTGGACTCAAGAACGCAAGGACATCTTAACACCTCACGTCCTTGGTCGTTCGTTCAAAAAAGGAATTTTTCTGTGGTCCAATGAGGAAGGCCATTGTAAATTTGAACGCTATTTGACTAGGCCTAATACTACCGGTGTGTTTGTTAGTCTTGTTGATTAAGCTAAGATTTAACTCGATATGCAAATAGTTGCTGGTCTATACCCAAGTTTTAATAACATGAATGTATGAAATTGGTTACACCATAGTTAATTTTCCGGTGTTTCACCAACAGATTCTTTATTTAATTTGAAGTTAGACTTTACAGGAAAAGTTTGGCTTCCCATGAACTGCATCTTCTCTCTATCACGATTTTCTTGTGAGTAAATTAATTGTCGTAGAGGTTGTTTGTAGATGTTTCCTCTTTAAGGATAACTCTTGCTTGGTTTAAAGCATTCTGAGCTGTGTTTCTTAGTGGCACACACAATCAAAAGTTTGTTTCAAAGTGAAATAAAGAGTTTTTCAACTGCGTCGCTTGCACTGTTCATGTGTAGAGGCAAAGTCATATTGTAAAACTTTGATTGTAAAACTTTGAGCCCTTGGATTACTGGTAAGTATAAGTCGGCTTTTTATTTTAACTCTCAGACTTTGCATTGAAAAGTTATATTAATTTTCATCTATTGTTGGATGTTTTTAATGTGTCTAAAATAATCTTTTTATTTGTTTACTTCATAAAGAAAACCAAACTATATGTCGTGGAATATTATATCTGTCGTACAATTGTAATTTGCATGTGATTGACTTCTGTACGTAAATAAACAAAACCACAGACTAGATATTAATTTGTAATCACAGTAAACACGTTTTGTAATGGCGGCACGTGGACAGAGTCGTATTGAAGATGGAAATTTGAGGAACGATCAGTTTCATCCCAGACACCAAGCAATACGCATCTCCAATACGAAACTCTCGGTTTGCTCAGTTCGTAAATAATCATTTTACACTATAAAGTAATAAATAGTCAACGGTACACTACTCGTTACTTCAGTCCTCACAGTAGATTAAGATGGCGCTACCTCCCAGCCATCGCCGACGCCGACATGTATATCACACATTTTTAGACCAAAGGTAGCCGGAACACACAAAGACCCTTTCTATCGTGTAAATAACAAAGGGTACGAAGTACTTACACACCATTTAATTGTATTTGTTGCTAAACAATACCGCTACAAATTGTTTTCCGGTATGAAGGGTAAGGCTGCACCTATATGTAATTTCTGTCTAAAGGAAGCATTGTGTTAAAGTTTTGAGGGTATAATGATTTCCGGTAAGAGGGGAAATTCATATATGTTTATGAAGACTAATGCTCATAAATTCTTTACCAGAAAATGGTTGCTTTTAAAAGTGATTGAATTGCCTATTAACTTGTAATGAGGCGTATTGGGTTTACACAAATACTTCAACAAGGTCCATGCTTTTGATTAATCATTAGGGCGCGTCTTCGCCGAAGTAGACCGATCTGTGAAGAGCGGTGGTTCTTTCCATTTAGGCAAAATAATACCTGTGGCTGCGGATAGCGGCCCGCTGTTTTTTCTACTCTGTGTGTTGCGTCTTTTCATCTCTTGTATTGATATCAGTTGACTCCTCGTTGTCTCCTCTCAACTTCGCTGGTCGTCGTCTTAATAAAAATTCTTAAACTTATTTATATATAACTGTTAATTTATAGTCGTACTTACATAAAAATATTTACATAAAAAATATTTGTCTTAATATTAAACAAAAAACTTCAATAACAAAGAATCGGGTGTTATTCGCAATGGATTACGCCACAGTTCCGGGAGCTAATTTAAGAAAACTATTGTAACTTTCTAAACTATTTTAAGTGAAATTTTGTTACCATCCTGAATACGACAACTGTTTTTAATACAATATGAATGCTGAACACTAGTGCGAAATATAAAGGATTTGATTTTTACACCTTTTGCGATTCATTCGAGCTTTGAAGCGCGACTGAGTAACGAATAATAAATATTTACCTCTTATTGACTTTCAGATTCTACAGCTTTTATTTAGAATGGGAAAAGATTAACTGACTAAGTTGACTGGTATAATATATAGAGGATTCCGTGTATAGAGTGGAAGGAATGTCGAAGGACGGCAAGGATTAGTGTAATTAAATTTATTCGGTAGGGCGATAAAGTTATTAGGTATCCTAAACTTCTTATTCAATAGATCAGGTAAGCTTTCACACTGTTTTTACATAAAAAATTGTAGAAAGATAGATTGATTTCTTTTATGTTGACAAATCGAATAACTATTTAATAGAATTACTTTGTAAACTTTTCAAGTAGTAATAAATTTAATTATATATATATTAATATACATATACTTGATGGAATATGTCTATGTCATTTTGGAGTGAAATACCTTTGGAACAGTAAAAAAAAATTCGAATAGTCTTCGTGGTTCTGGAGATCTCTAATGTTGAGCCAAACATCAGGCCAGTTACAGGTAGTGGTGATAGCAACAATTTGTGAATTAGAAACGCTCATAGCCCAGTTAGGAAATGCTTCATGGTCCTTGCTTATGGCAGTTGTATCGCGCTAGTTACAACAACTTCGGGCGTTTTCGGAAATCGAAAAGATGACCACTACTGGCTAAATTTCGGCTAATCGGAAAACAACTAGCTGTGTTAGATAATCGCCATTCGTTAATACTTGTCAGAGACTTTCGGATGATCGGATTTTCCATTAACTTCTGAGTCAATCTCAATTGGGGCAGTCTCGTATGGTACACTTCTACGTTAGACCGGTGTTCTCATTGAAATGCTGATAGGTACCCGATTGTCAATATAGATGCGCTGCCACATTCTACTTTGAATGAAGCTGAACACGTAGACTGGCACGTACTTCAGCGCTGAACGATAAATGTGCTTCTTCTTGTGTGTGAAGATTATGTTACCATCTATGACGTAATATTTCCCCCATGTCTTACAGAAGTTCTAATCTATAACAAACACTCGAGAAATGCAAAGTTCCCACCATCAACTGTTTCAAATATTTGACATCGGCGAGATGTGAAACGTCCTAAACAAACATGCCGGGGCGAATAGGATTTTGTATGACAACACGCAGACTTTTTGATACACGAGAATGGTTTAGGTGTAGGTATTTTATACCGTTATATTTTCTTGAGGCATCCAGTTCATCTTGTAAGTACTATCGAGAAAAGTTTTGCTAACCTGTGGATATTATTTTGTGGGTCGGTGAGTTCTGTATCACCTATAATACGTGTTGTAGCAACCCTACATTTGTACAGTGACTGTAAATAAGCAACCCTATTTTTGTTACCATATCATATATAAATAACATGGCTGTCATTCCGTTCATTTCTTTTTACGTTTTTCGATATTGTGTTTATAAAATATTTTCTTCATATTTGGAGTCTTCTTACATTTTTTATTATCATTATTTATTCAGAGGTATCTTTTACACATAATATAAAAATATGAGAAGCATTACATATACCTGTTTAATTATATATATCATTGTTCAAAAAATCCAAATAAAAAATAAAAATTCCAAAACAAGTTTTGGCATCTAACGAAAACCTACCTCCATGGAAATTTGAAAAATATTTTATTATATATATAGAAATACGTCAGAATATATCTGTATGAACTTATTAATGTTGTGAAACGGGTGCGGAGGTCAATTAACATCGGATGTGGTGAAGGCTCGTTTGTTAATATATCAGTAAAAAATATGATAAATGCATTCCGCATTTAAATATCCCCAATCAATATCAAATAAAACTTTCCGTTATCCCATTTGAGCCATGAACCTTCACCGGAGATGATTTGCATCTCAAAGATGAGATCTGTCGTTGTCATAATATGAAGATATATGATATATTCATGCAGAGATAAATGTTCGAAAAGTGAAAAAATCAATAAATGTAATGAACGAGGGTTTTCAAATAGGTGAAGTAATAAGTTTTGATTTACTGGCACATCTCTGGTAACTTTAGAGGATATTTAAGAACTTGCTCAGATTAAAGATTGCGTTTAGCAGTTCTTTTTAATTTGTGACTTGAAATAATAATAATAAGATTGAAGCCAAAAAGCTAGGCCATTGTGTCTAAATATTCGCAGTCCCTGGCGATTATTGGATCTTCCATTACTATTGTTAAAATTATACGAGAAATGTGTATCCTTCAATTGACACACACATATATTTTTAGGATCATATGCGTGTCGGATCGTCCATCCGGCTGTTTTGTATAGTTAAATTATGTTCCATCCATTGAGGAAATATTATTTTTTTCCGTTTGACCTAAATCTACAAGGTGTTTTAGGGCCGACTGACCAATAGATGGCGCTGTTCGCTTATGAAATCCTGAGTCAGGTAAAAATTTACGTTAAATACGCAACTAACCTGCAACTCGTAAATCAATATACAAGTGCATATATTATTGTATTGTATTATCCAAAGTGCTATATCTAGTGCAATCTAATCGAATGCGAGTCACTTGCACTTAGATTTCCACTTGTAGCATCCATGTATTCCGATTAAGCTTTTCGGATAGGT
>DWPT01002730.1:0-15643 GCA_018251895.1 Agathymus mariae mariae | reverse complement strand
CATAGATACAGAGGCCTCAACATTTTTATTTTCAGCAGCCTGCCTATAAATATATAATACTTACATATATACTGAACAGATTTAAATGATTTTTGTATATTTTGAAATAGAAATGATGGTTCCAATAAATGTAAACTTTTCATCCGGGAAAATGGATCTATTTCCGCGAAATTTTCCAAAACACAACAATAGCCAATAGCCACATGTAAAATTAACAATTTATTTACAGGTTTAAAAATAATGAGTTATTTTGATATCGATAGTAATTTTAATCAGAAATTATGGATATTAGATTTTGGGTCATTAATAATTTTAAGTTATGTATATCTATGTATTATAATAAAATTCTAACTTGTCGCTTTCGAACATTAAGGATATATGAGAAAAACTATTATTAGGAGCCATGATTATCGCATTAGAACCCAAAACAATAGTTTTTAGAAATATTGTGTTTGTCCGTCCTTTGTTTGCGCTAAAGTCAAAGACGTGTTACCCCATTTCGTTATAGTTTTCACTCATGTATTGTATGTTTGTTGCAATTCCAAGTATCCATAATTTAAAAAGTTATAAATCAATATATTTCTAACTCACAGAATGTAAAAAAACCCAGTCTTAAAACAATGCAAGCAATGCTAAGGTTTCTGAAGCGACGTTAGGGCAGTTTGCAAGTATGTTCAATAAATTATTATCATGTCAGGACTTGTTTGCACGGACAACAGTAGCATCTGCAAAGTACACTTGTACAAATAAATAAATTTCAATTGGTACAATTCAGCTTATCCCCAACTTAACCCTGAATCGTGGAGGATATCGTATCTACATGGAAATTAATTTATTACTTTCATACTTTTAGGGCCGATGTTATCCTATAAGGGCAGGCACGGTCCGAGGGGGAGTGTCATAAGGGTATTGACCTCTCCCCAAAATCGTCGCGTCGAACTGGTAAATATTAATAATAATTATATAAAATATTTATAATAGCTATTTAAACAACTTCCTGATTTAATCGTTAAAAGGGATAAAAAAACATGTCACCGTTCCTTGGGATGCAAGAGGTCTTACCCTGCTCGTAGTGTCGAACGACGTGACTATGGCGAAAGGCCCTTCCGGTTGGAAGTTGCTGGGCTCTGTTTCACCCAGTTTAATTTCGAGGGTACATCTGTTTAAAACGACTCATAAAATCGAGTAATACATATTATTTTTCAATGTAACGCTCCTATTTATCGAATTAAAAGCAAGTTGCTGGCTGCGGTAGTAAACATATATCGTATACCTCATTTCATCTATTACATATTCAGCCCGGTTGAGAATAGAAAGTTTAGTCCTTCGAGACTTTGTAGAACCTTCCTACCTTTTGGCACTACTGAAAAGTTATGAAAAATAATCGAAGCAGATATAAACTTCCTTCTTCCGAACGAAATAAATAATTTCTATTTATATATATTTTTAGAAACTAACATTCTAAACGGACCGTCTTAAATGATGGTGTAATCTCAACTAATGGTTTAACTTTAACAGTTAACATCAAATAGCTGGGTTGGCATAGAGTAGATTACTAGCACGGAAAAGTTATTGTAAAACAATACGGAAATATTTACTAACCACATCATTCTTCAGTTGCTGAATAGGCCGAAAAAATGCTGCTTGCTTGTCTTGTTCTGGCGTTTCCTAAATTACCACGTTTACCCTATATAAAATTTTATGAGTTGACTTTTCGAGGTTTATGAACAAGACTTGAATTATTTTCAATAAATGCACAATACACCTAAAACTAAATAACTAAATAGGTAAGTGGATCCATTCATCCTTTAGTCCAAACAAACCGAACGAGTATGAGGAGTCAGTTTCAAAAGAAGAAATGTTCAAAAGCACTGTGCTTTTTTATTTGTTTAGATACACTGACAAATTTTTACCAATCAACAAGGTTCTCAAGACAGCATAAAGGTTCAGGCATAATAATAAAACACAAGACATTTCTGAAGATACCCTGTTCTATGAAAGCTGTGTGTCAGCTCCCTTGGGGTATGGTGCGAGAATAAGCGGCCGCGTATTTATCTAAACGGCTCCGATGTTCGTAGTATAGGCCTTTATGAGCTGTTATCAGTCGCTCACTGAGGATTTGATGTTCCAGACATAATTATTATGTTCCAAGATATTATTTTATATGTATAGCTTATAAAAAGTAGGTTCCCTTCATTACTGGCGGGGGTCGGCAAGGCTTTTGGTACTTTGGACATACATGAGCAAGTTTATTACAATTTATATATGTACTATATATTGCGAGAATATGAATTCAATAAGCCACTCACATTCTCACACTCACAAATTGCTTATAAGTTACAGGATAAGACTTACTAATAATTATACACGCTGCAATTGTATAGATTCTTATGTAAATTACTACATCTATTGGTAAAAATAGCATGGAATTAGTTTTAAATTTATCACATTTAGACAAACAGAGAAAAGACTTTTAAAATATTGTACCATGTAACGGAAATATGTAAACCTATTACTTAACTTATTTTTTAAGAGTTTAGGAGTCACATTCCTGCTTTTCGTTATTCTTATTTTCTCATTACAAAAAAAATATCTTTATATTAAAATTATTTTTGTAGACAACCCTGACCCTTCTTAGCCATTATGCCCACCTAACGAGTCTCCAGTATGTTTCTTGACTTACAGATATTTCTATAAAATAATATGTTATCATATATGTTCTGGGGTTATTGATTATATATTATTTATGTATTGCCATGCATACCATCAGGTGTTCCTTACGTTATCGTCTTTAAGAGACTTTGAAAACTATTACACAAATGTACACAGACAGCTACCTACGTCCGATCGGTACCACGTTCGTGTCAAGACTGATGCTATTATAATAAGACTCCGCGCTCGACAACTACTCCCTCTACATGCTGACCATTGGACAACTACCTTCTCTACCGACAATGCATCTCTATCGTATAGATGCATACTATAGCACCAATAGAATTTTAAAGTATAGGTTGTGAGTGTAAACGTTAATTAATTTTTATTTTACTATTAGTTATTCTACATAAAACATTGATAATTCCAAGAAAATATTTTTTTGTATGTCTAATAGAGTTGTTTGAACCGGAGTTTCGGGATTACTAGTAGGGATGTATGGATATGGAATTTCGGATGTGGATATGAATATTTGAATAATATTTTATCGGTTTCAGATACGGTTACGAATATGAAATTATTTCGGACTATCCGATTGATATATAATTTCAGTTATGGATACTAGATGATTTACGATTAGTAAAAACAAGTAAAGACGAGGTAACAGTTTGACATAATTAGGTATTATATGGCACTCATCACAGAAAACATAAGC
Source organism: Agathymus mariae mariae (assembly GCA_018251895.1). Taxonomy (NCBI): domain Eukaryota; kingdom Metazoa; phylum Arthropoda; class Insecta; order Lepidoptera; family Hesperiidae; genus Agathymus; species Agathymus mariae. Next base: position 12,276 of record DWPT01002730.1, on the reverse strand, counting down.
GTTATAAATTTAATAATTTAAAATTTTGAAATGAGAGCGATTCGGCTAATATATCGGCTTCCCCAGCAAAAACCTGTCACGTGTCTCATTCAAACTGCAGCTATCCGAATATTCGAATCTTTTTCAATAGATTTAGTAACGATTTCGTATATGGGAGTTTGGGTTACGGTTACCGAGATCCATGATATCCCTGATTACAAGTAGGTCGATATTTTATTTAGATTAGCAAGACTTTTGCGAAGCTACATTATGGAGTCCATTGATTCAATAATTTGACTAAGATACGCGGAGTGGATATTCTAGTATATCTTCGCATTGATCTGGCCAAACACAGAATATTTGGGTCTCAACAATATCATTATTGGTCAATACATAAAGTACTTCATTTAAGAAATGCCTGAAAATGTCTTTCGGAAATATAAAATGAATATTAGTATGGAAATTATGTGCAGTTAAAACATTTGAGTGCAATTATTTTTTTGTAATTATTGATAATACGAGTATTAATAAAAAAAAACAACGAAAACGAATTCTTACATTAACCACGTCTGAAAATACGTAGATATTTTTTTCTTTAAAAGATTTATTAGTCTATTGTACCATTGAATCTCATCCTCTTAGTTAGTGTACACTGCAACACGGACATCAGTAAAAAACAATTTGATCAACATCATTATACAATAATTAACAAAAATACTCTTACAAATCTTAATAGGTCGTAACCTTAAGGCGAGAAGTTATAAGGAAATATTCCTATACATATATCTAGTGGAATATCTAGTGGCTGGGTGTACTAAATAAGATTAAATAGTTAACAGATTAAATAGCTTGTAGATAGCAATTAATTAAATGGACTTAGGAAAGAAGGGAGACCACAAAAATGAATGTAGAAAGATAATAAATTAGTGAGATTTATGTTTTGAAAGAGTTAAGGAAACCAGCGTGAAGGATATTTTTAACTTATATTTACAGGTTACTCATTATAGTTTATATCTATGATACTTTTAATCTCCAGAAATTTTAGATAAATTTCTTGCGGATCGATAATAAGAGCAAGTTAAGTTGGTTATGAAAGTTTCGTCTACCTTCCAACAGCTATTGCAATAAATGAATAAACATTTCTAATTCGTATAATTAGAAAACTGAACCCTAAAATGAAAAGGGACAAACATGAGATTTTCAGCGCCTGATAAAAAAAAATAACAATTGTTTTTTGAAAGGGTACTATTGGGGAACATAAGGATTACCCTAGATTACTCTTAAGTAAAGCGCGGGCGTTACCACTAAGAGATAAAAGTTTATGGAAGTTCAGTTGAGGGGTATTTAATGTATTTAATGCATATGTGAAATGTGGCGGTGAATATATTTATAATTTATAAATTACAAAAACTAATCCTTAAAATGACCAAAATAATCTACATTCTATCTATTTAAATGGGTCATCCCTACAAATCGTACCTGATTCGAGTCACCTGACATGTTACTTTTTAACCTCAACTATTACAGGTGTTAATTAAGTTCTTTGGGTATTTTTTTTAATGTGGGGACATCCATCACACCTCATAGAGAGGTTATTTCGCCCATCACATCGAGAGTTCCTCTTCATCACCCCCGGTCGGGATCACGGGTACGCTTTCGAATGCTTCCACGATCCTGACAGTGTACGATCGTTTTTAGGAACCCTTCTTGAGTTTGGGATTGAGTTGAAATTTTCTCATCTCGTCTACACTAAGGGGCGCATGGGAACACCGCACCTTTATGGAAACATCGTTCATTAGGTTTTCTGTCGTCGGAATAAATAATCTCTAGACAGAACTGAGCTCTATAAAGCCTTGATTACAATATAATCATTATAACCAATAACACTTTATTTCGTGTTAAATGGTTTGAAATAAAAATTGTGGCCGGAGCCTTCCTTTAAGCATGTAACTGTCTGAATTAGTAGGCTTTCATCTTCCTGGACTTACATAATTTGATTTATAACAACTACTTTGATAATGTGCCAGTCGGTTAGAACAAATCTACAAGTTTGTTGTTTAGTAATTATGGAGTTAGACAGTATCTTCTGTTACACCTGTTTCAATAGATCACTCCCACGACTGCTAAAATGAGTACAGATCGGCTGCTGATCAGGTAGTCTAATTGATGGTGACAGGGAACAAATAAATCGTTAAACAATTCCACACTCAGTCAGCTATTGCCGGTATTTCATTACGACTAACCTAACCTCGTCTCGCGTTTACAAAATAAATTACCCCACGAAAAATACTAACAGAAAGGCGTGACTTTGAAAATAGAAACCGCAGTAGGTACGATGAAACAGATTTACTTGACATCTAAAATACTTATTTCAAATTGTGGATAATTTACATATTTTTATTTTGTAACAAATAATAATAAGTGTTCAGACACATACAGTAGAATTCGATGTATTGCGATTGGCGAGAACATACACAAAAATAACATCCTTAACCTGAAAAGAAACATTTTTTAAATTAAAAATTATCTACCACATAATGGATGCAAATTCATTTATTTTTATTTAACAGAGAAATTACTTTTAGTCTCGTTTAATGGTAGAAAAAGATAACAAATAATACATAAATATTAGATACTCGTGAGGTTGATTAATTAATATAGCGTCGATGAATACGAGTCCTCTCAAAAATCCAATGGGTATTCTTCTTTTTAATAAGAAGACAGATGGAGGTCGAATCACCTCAGAGTCGACGTGAGACTCCTTCATTGATCTAAGTCAAAAATGAAAGATTGACTGAATATCGAAAAACAATTTATCTCCCAACTCCGCTCTGGGGCTTATTCTAATTCCGATCCTTGATCCATTAGTTAAAGTCACGCTATGCTTCCTAATACATTAAAGTATTGAACTTCAAATAGAAATATTTAATTAATATATAATCAATTTTATTTTAAACCTCGCGATCCTAATATTTTTTTTATTTTCAAGAGCCATTCTGTGAAACTGGACGTAATATTCTTTATGAACATCCAATTTATCCTTTCGTATACTTGTCGTACTTATAAATTGGTTAATTTGATGGGGTCATTTTTTTAAATAGAATAAGTTAATGCTTGACTCTTGTCAAACTGAATTGTTATCCCACCTAATGAAAAGTGATGATATAGTCAAAGATGTATATTGAATTCATAGACAATAAAAGTTTAAAAAAGTTAATTACACGATAACGAACGGGCGGGTAACTTAATGAATCATCAGTGTAGCTCATCGATATTTATAACAACAAACAAATCAGTGATGCGTTAAGACTAAGAAAAAAGATTCACCACTTTTTTCTATGTACACTGGGTCTCTCACATTTCAATCTAAACCGTAATTAAAGTTAAAAACAACAACTTAATTTATAATAAGAGCACGCAAGAGTAGGCTGAGAGGTCTGCGCTAAGGGATCTCCGACCAGAGAATTCTGGTTGTTCTGTCTCGTCGGTAATTCAACAGACTACACTTCAAGCAGAGGTTAGCTTGAACTCAAATGTGGAGCACTTAAAAGACAATACTATATCTCATATAAAATCTCTAAAGTATTTCGCAAGTCACCAAAATCTCACTTTAAACCGTTATATTTTTTTCCTTTTTTCAACCATAAAACGAGCCATTATTCGTTCTACAGCCTCGAGCGAAGGGTGAACTCACACGTGCTACTATTGCTGTAGGCGCCAATTGTAACTCATCAAGGGCCTGTCATTGGCTAACTCACGTGTCGAAGAATTTTATGTCAACAAAGACATCCGATATGGTTTAACAACATAGTTTTGTGTTCCTTCTGAAGCACGGAAGTACCCGAGAAATTTTGCCGCTATTGGTTATCGATCTAACGTCCAACCACGCCAATAACACCTGAACTCGTTGCATTACTTACAATTGTCATGAGCCGGCGAGCAAGTAGCGCTTCAGGTCACAGACACTTGCTTCAATTTTACCATTAAAAGTGCTCGTTCAAAAACTATAAGAACAGCTTTTTAAAAAGGCCAAAGATGGAAAATAATAATAAAATAACAAAAAGGAGGTGGTTATATATACATGTGTGCGTGTATGTCTTGCTGTAAAAACAACTTTTTGATTTTCAATCGTTTTATATCTAACTTCCCAAACACTCTAATTTCGCACATATACAATTGATTAATCATAAAAAGGCTCACATCGCCAGGCGGTTAGCAAATAAAAATAAAGCTTTATTTTAAGATATTTCATGTACAGTGGTTTAGGCAGCGCGTTATCTGACCATCAAGAGGTCAAGAGGAGGTTTCATTCAACTGATGACCCCGTAACCCAGTTAGTAGTGACTCTGTATACTTAGCGAAGGGTACGAGTATATGACAGATAAATTAGTTTGTCCTCGGATCATAAATGTTTGTGGAGTTCTAGTGCAGAGGTGTGAGTGAGCATACAAACGTTACAAAAAACTTAATTTGGCATCTTTCCGACATTCGGTCGATCTTCATCAAAATTTAATTAACACAAATCATATCTTGATAATTACAAACACAATAAAAAAAATCAGACGAATCATTCGCGTCATTTTTCTTCATGTTATTCTTCTCTCGATTTTTCATACCTGCCCCGTGGATGGTTATTTATATAGAAGAAAGTAATTCAAACTAAATAAAATAGTGGCCGTATCGAGACGGCACAGACTTGCTAATGTCCACGGTCGCCGGTGACCACTTACAATCAGATGGTCATCTACTCGTTTGTCGGCTATTAACATTGTTTTAATTGTATACCATTTGTATTGGTATATATCAATTATGTATACCAATTATGAACAAACACACAATTACAATTACCATCATTACAACCCGTATCGTCCCACTAGTCATAATTCGCTGGCCAAGTGCGGGTCGGCAGACATTTAAATTTTAAGAACATTATGGAGAATTTTCAGGTGGTGCAGGTGTCCTTAGCATGTTTCATTGTGCAAGTAATACGCACTTAATTTGAAATGTTAGATTCGACCTTGCGGCTCCCATGCAAGATACCTACGTTCAAATTATAGCTTATCACTGCCTAATTATAACCATTGTTGAAAGACAATCTCTGTTTCTTCGTCTTAAATTCTCCCAAATCCAACACTTCGTTTCAAGGGTAAGCCTATAAATATTTATTCATCACCAATAACGAAGACACTTTTCTCTTCATAATGACTGTCATTATAATAGCGATTAATAATGCAAGGCCATTAACCGAGCCATGCTTTTCATCAGTGATTCTATTTATTAATATTTTTTATTGTGTACCATATGCAACATATTATGTTACAACTCACGAAAAGTTCTACAAAAAGTTATTAGTTAACCCCTTCACAAAACGTAAAGTCCTACGAATGTTTGCTTTTTAATAATATTGTTCATATTAATTTTTCAGCGTGTCTGAGACACCTCAAATCGTGTTTCACAGCACAGAAAATTGGTAAAGTTTGAATGACCCCTCCTCCCTACGAAGCTGTTATGTGCCCTTCCTTCCTTTTTAATTTTTATGTACCTTACAATAAACTCTCTGTTTAATCGTGATCGTAGTATTATACTAACCTGAACCTAAAAAACCGGCATGGCTTTTTGTCATTTATTTAATAAACACAGGCTAGTAATCTCTTCCGGCATACCCTTGAGGAAGAAAATTGCAAAGTAGTTAGGAACGTAGATCTCAGCATAACTAATTATATATAACTATAACAGAGGCAACTTTTCAAAGTTATTGTAGATAAAAGTTTAAAAAGTATATATAATAGTTTACAAAGTTACTATAAATATTATAATAATTTGAAAATATTACATCAATCTGCACTGAAACAAATAATTTTACCTTTACAGGCATACTCAGTTGAATTGAAAGGATTGTGCCTTGCGGAACGGAAAATCCAATTACTTCGTGTACTTAATGCATTTGAGTGTTTTTAAATCTTGAATCCTGAAATTAAATATCAAAATCATAATTATTAATTTCCGGTTCACGTACGTAATTGGACTACTAAATTCTACGCGTATACGTATTAATATATTCCATTTTCAAATCCCTATTAATTAATGATGCATACAGGCTTTGGACCCAAGTTACTAAACCAAAGTTTGATGTTCAACACATTAATCCACCATTCCTACTTAATTATTAACAATGTGAATAAGATTAAAGAAACGGAATCTGCTTTAATAAATATTCCGCACACAACGTATGCAGAAAAACTAACCAATCATAGATTCGATTTACCTTGATGATACTTTGTTTTGAAGCAAAATACGCATTAAGATGCTAGGTGGTATATATGTTGGTATACAATTTCATCACGGTAAGTGCATATATTTGAGGGATTCTACATTAATTAATGTATATTCCATCAAATACTGTTTTCGCTAATCAGAATACTAGCTCAAAACTATATTGTCATTCTCACGTCATGCCAATGGATTTACGCAAAGCTTAGAATTTTAAAGGTTGTCGAAAAAAATAACATAATTACAATAAGACTCTTGTAAAATGTTTCTCGTTATGTTATTCATCCTAATACCTTTTGCTTGCATGCAAACGGTGAATAATAAAACATTTTATTATCTTAAGTCATTTAGAACACAATATATTAATTTGTCTAGACCTCTCTATATATCTCATACAATCCACTGCTTCATACACGGGATTGTAATCCATTTATTGACACAATGCGTTAATAGATACCGAAATTAGTTGTATTAAACTCGCTCAGCCAGCTAGCAAACTTCAATAACTTTATAAAGATCAGTCAGTAAGTACTTGGCGCTTTTTGTAGCGGTATTCGTAATTATACGTCAAAACTAAACCGTGACTTTAAAGCGCTGAGTATAATGGTATCATTTTCCAGCAGTGATTATTTCATTTTCTCCCATTATACTTCTTAAATAATTTTCCCAGGCCTCTAATGGCTAATTTCTATGAAGTAACTACCTTACTAATGATTTCCCTTTTTAAATAAACCTACTTACTATCATTGACAAGTGATTGATAAATGTTAGGTATACATATTAATATTTATTTATTGAAACGCCATAACAAATATATTAAAAAGGAAAAACAGACTTCAATTTGATGAAGATGAATTTCTTGATGTCATCTCCTATATTTCACCTTTAGGGGTGGCATTGTTGCTTCGAAATTAAGTGGCACCAAACGGGAAGTTACATTCTCAAAGAAAAAGGAATTTTCCCAATCAGTTATTAAATGACGGAGTTCTGAGGTAACAAATATAAAAAGTAAGTCGGAAGGCGATTAAAAATTCACAAACAGCTACTGGATTTATATTAACCAACAGGAGTAGGTTAGGTTAGGTTAACATTAGCTTACGATAAGGTTTTTTTACATTACCTATATTCCCTAGTAAAACACACCTGTTATAGGATCCACTTGTCTATCTGACTGTCATACGATTTTATGTATACACGGGACAGAAAGGCTTAGGTAAATTTGATTGATATATCCAGCCGCGAAACGACTCATGTTCCAGCTGGGGACTTGAGAGTCATCACCTTCTTTCTTTCTTTTTTTATGTTAATAGCAGACAAACGAGCAGATGAGCCACATAATGGTTAGTGGTCACCGTCGCCCATGGACATCAGCACGAACAAAGGTGATGTCGGCTGATGCGTTGTCGGCCAGGAAATGAGAAGAAGAAAGAAGCTTTCATTCGTAAGGAGAAAGTAAGTTTCTTCTCATTTTTTAATACCTAAATAAAGCCGCTCAATCAAAACTCAAGTAAAATTTTCTTGTATGAAATCCAAATCCTAAAAAAAAGTTGAAATTGTGTGTTTATCTCTGTGTGCGGTTGTGAACGCGAGATTTGTGTTTAATATTGTATTATTATTAGTACCTAAAGTTTATATCTATTGTATATAAGTTATGTGCATGTATTTTATTTATTCAATTTGTCTCAGAACGTATTTTTTGTAAAGTTTTAAATTTGGCAACGGAGTGTACGCTAGTTACGCATTCTGGTAATTTATTAACCATTTTAGCTCCATCATATTTTATGTTTAATTGACTTGGTATTGTTCCTACGTTTACCATCAAAATGTAACTGTGTTGTTTCTTTAAGTATTTTTCTGACTATCATGCACATGTTGTAAGTATATATCTGTTTTACATACAGAAATTTTGTTGTAAACATCCTTTGTAGGTGTCATGAAGTCCACCATATATAGTACTTTTATTAGTTTGTTTTGTATTCTTTGGAGTTGTTCTTTCATTATTTTATCATTTTTAATTGCCATTTCTTGAACATTGTTTAATTAATGACCTTTTTCAGCCGCATACAAGGCTACTACTAATAAAGTGGCTGTACCAGCAGATATTCTGGGCGTTGTCCTTGGCAACTATCACTTAACAAGAGACGTATACATACTCGTATGTCAAGTGAACGAAGAAAGGTTAGTGTTACCATTCGAAATTTACAAAATCCTATCAGTAAGCTGGAAGTTTAGCAAACATTGCGAACATAGCCAAACCCGGCCTTTTTTTACGTAGAATAAGTTAATGTTTGACAACAATCCTACCTGATGTTAAGTGGTGATGAAGTCCAAGATGTTGAACGCATTAACGCCTATTCACTCTCCTCTTGAAGACTCCTATATAATTATACTGTATAATCACTTAGACTACACTAATAATACAATTGTAATGAAACCGATGGCATTAAATATATTTTGAACAATTTATTTTCAGCTTGAAACGCCAAAACACAAAAATGTTTCTCGACTACAAATAACGCATAATTAATATTATGTTTGCGGGCTAAATGAAAATAATGTGAATAAAGATTATAGTATACTACCATAAATATTTTGAGATTTTCGTGTATGTTTCGAGATAACTCAAAAATGGCTCGACCGGTCTTAATGTAACTCGGTATGTAGGCTATACAAAATGTCACAAACGCTAATAATATTTAATCAAGGCAAAAAGTATTAAATTTGTAATAATGATGTATATATAGCTAGTTGTCAGTGGCCCTGCCTGCTAAGCGCGGGTTCCCGGGCGGGGTAGTAATTTATGTGTGACAAATAATGTTTGTTCTCGAGTCGTGGGTGTTTATGATGTCACATATGTGTGTGTCCATGCCACCCGCAACACAAGGAATACTAGTGCGGGGGTGTGAGTGTGTAAACGTTTATGTTTAGCATTTTATGTTATTTTAAATCTGCCAGTAATAGTAAGAAAATAAGGATTAAAGTTCACGAAAATTTGACTGCCTCAGCGTCTGAACAATGACATAGCGCAAGTGTAACTGAAGTTGTTCATAGAAATTGTGTAGAAAAGAAATTTATGTACACTCAGCATGCTTCTAATATAGAAACGCTAAAAAGTTATCACCGACATTTGAGATATATGAGAGAAACTACTATTAAGAGCCCTTATTAACGCAGGAGAACCCAAAACAATATACATATATCAAAAAAAAATACTGTTTATCTGTTATTCCAAATAATTTTCTTAATCCTTTCAAAATAAAAAAAAAAACATTTTGGCGGCAAAGACCAAAAAGTCAAGTTGATTTATTTGTTGGTACATTTGCATGAGTGACTGTAACTAAATTTGTTTTCCCTAATCAAATCTCATACAACTCATTCAACCATTAACTACGAAATTCGGAATGTTACGAGCCACTATTACACTTTCAACACGACTGTTTGTTTCCGCATTGCATTAACTCACTCAATATTTATCTTAACTTCAACTAAGTTATCGACCAAAATCAGGCCCTTATACCTTGTACTGATAACCAACAAACTTCAGTTGCTACAGTTACGTCTGCATTATTGCCCCAGACCTGTACGTCTGATGAGCTCAGGTCCTCCCGATGTGAGGGATTCAAGTACCCCCACATCGCTGACCACGTACGTATTGATATACTTTATTCACTTCTGAGAGAGCCTTACTGCACCTCGCAATGTTTTCCTAAACCGAAGAAGTGATTTCTTATACAGAATATTAAAACAAATTGAGTTTTGATTACAGTTTAAACAACCAAGTTGCTTTAGGTACGTGTAACATTAGCCCAAAAACGTATTAAGCGATTTGGAACAGCTCGTGATAAATCACTTATCTCAACAGTGATCATACCATCATCAACCACACAAGAGCGTAATCTACATCAAATCTAATTTATTTGTTCACCAAAGACACTTTCAATAATCTGCTCTATCTCTCAACTATCTCGTATCTAGAAAGACTAGGCTTAGCTAGAAGATTTTTAGCTTCCGTAAAAAACTCCCTCAAACGGAGCCCCTATTAATCTATAGATTAACACTCGCAGCGAACTTTACTAAGGCTCAAAGGCCTTGGAGTGGAAAAGTTTTTTTTATCCAACTTTAACAAAAGTTCCAGTATGCGCGTTTTCACACAATTTATATGGAAATTTTGCTCTGTTCCCTCTCGTGGTGCAAAAAACCTAGCTCGAAGACAACTTAATGCTAATTTGTTCATTTCTAAATTCCGAGCCAAATTGCTGTCACTATGTTTTATTTATTATTATTAAAATATATATATATTTATATAAGTTTGAAAATTTTTGAGAATGTTTAAAAGCAATGGTAATTGAGATGATCTTATCTATACTATTATATAAATCTGTAGTATTTGTCTGTACAGACACTACTTTTTGTCAAATTTCATAACAATCATTATTTTTATGAATCACGGACATCAGATTGACCATTTCGAAAAGTTTTGCATGTTTTTCTGTCTGTTCCGTTATAACTGAAGTACTGATTGACCGATCTGAATGAAAATTATTATCTAGCGAGAACACGTGATTGCGAAGATAGATAAGCTATATAAAATATTAGCAAATCAATGCATAAATTATAAAATTTTGAATAAACATGTAAGGGCATATATATAATTAATTGTTCAACACGAACGAAGTCGGAGGGAGCCGCTAGATTTTAGATACATCAGCTAGTGATTGCGTAGCGAACTACTTGATCGATTGAGATCCTTTTTACAAAATGTAGCACTTTGATCTGGGCGATGTTATGGCTGCCCAGTATACGGGGGCTACCTACTGCAATCTGACACCCAGTTAGTAACAAATACACTAATAGTAATTTGAAATTATTCGAGATTTTTAGGTAAAAAAGACTTCCATTCTCGAATCCCACCCAAACTCCTTTGCTCGTGGTTCGATCTAAACAACGGACGAGATTATGACGTCTATTCCCTCCTGTTGGTAATTACTGGCCCATGTTCCATCCAATTGAATTCAAAGCAATGAATCCAATGCAAAGTTTAAGCAAACATGATAATTATCTTGCAAATAATAACCGTACTAGAAGCATTTTTTACATAACATAAATTAATGCTTAACAATCACTTGATGGTAAATTGTAATGAAGTCTAAATGTTGAACGCATTAACTTATAAAAGCATATTCACTCCTCTTGAAGACATCCACGTCGTATAATTGCTTCCTGTTTTAATTAGCTGGTTTATAAATTTTCCACAAAGATGCAAACATTACTACTGAATCCACATGAAAACCCATGAAGTAGTTTCAATATCAATGGGTTTAGAGACACAGACGCTTTGTTGTATACAGATATTATAGATTACAGGTCAAGCTATCATCTTTGTGTCTTTTTTATTAGCAAACGTGCGGACATTGTACTTTTTGCTGATGACACATCTTTAATATTTCAGACTAATATAAATAAATTACAGTTAATAGTATCAGGCGTTACTTTGCGGAAATTCATTGTTATTAAATTAGTATTAATTTACTTTGCAACAATCCGCAATCACAATGTATGATGGTATATATATCATAACTGCATGTTTTCCTTTGTAGGAGGGAGGGAGTTTTTATGCATGTATAGAAGTATATACTATCATACATTGTGCTTGCGGATTGTTTCAAAGTAAATTGATACTAATTTAATAGAAATAAATTAAATTTTGACGTTGTGAACAGTGCTTTGACCCATGTATCGCGTTGGTTTAACATACGCAATTTAATTTTAAATGCTAAAAAGACAAAGTGTATAGAGTTTGCACTACCAAATGTGCAGAAGGTAGGCAAAATCCTTATATTAAGTAATGAAATATTGACTATGGTACAATCCACAGTGTTTTTAGGTGTCACCCCAGATAGTCACCCTTCAGTGGGAGCTCATATATCGATTCTCGCATGTAAACTTAGTAGGTCTGTTTACGCTTTTAGGAAGATAAGACTGATTACTGACGTAGAGACAGCTAGACTTGTTTATTTTGCCTATTTT
>DWPT01002729.1:0-15646 GCA_018251895.1 Agathymus mariae mariae | reverse complement strand
ACCAATAATAATATTAACGACTTAATAATAATATTGATAATATAATCTTTACGCAAAGCCCTACCACCAAGCAAGCTTGCAAGCAATGTTTCATCTAAAATTGTTTTTAAATTAATTTATGAACGTAATTTTAATAACTGTAGTTTTCATAATAACTTATACATTAATTTATTTTCTACCAGCATCATAACACCGATATATTACAAATTATTACATATTCAAACTGTTCAAACATGAAGTTAATTCTCAATGAAAATAAATCTTCAAATATGGGACTTTTCAAACTTGATAATAAACTCGATAGATTATTTTTCTACCCGTATACGCAGACTTCCTGACAATTCAAACCTTAGAAATATATATTTCCTTTCTAACTTATAATGAGTTAATACATGACTATAATTCCACACGTTGGTAAGTGATGATGTAGGTTAAGGTGGTAAGGCGCACCATCTTACAAAAGTATGTTAATTCTTGACTTGAATATATATTACATTATACTTTACTTATATTATATATCAGTATGCATTTACATTCGATTATAAAAAAGGTGAAGTCACCCGTATTCTTGATAATCTAACATGTCAATGCTTATATAATGTAGTAACACAATAGACATCTTTCCCCCGCTATGCGGCCTTCTACACGACAGAGACAGAAGATGATATCATAATGCCTTTCCAATGTCAAGTTATACTGATTCATCTCATGTTACTCATTTAGGTAAAAAAGGGTCTATTATTGCTATAATTGATAACGTCATTTGCACTTGATTGCAAACAATACAATCTTTTAACGATAATTATAAGAAAGTATTATGAAACATTAATTAGATATGGTCTACTGGATCAGTAATCACATTCTTCGAAATAGTTTTTGTAGTTTAACTATTGTCTAAAAATTAATTACTATCTGATGCAATGTACCGATTAAGACCGTTTACGCAGTCATAATATGTGGAAATTTTATTACATTTGTAATGCTTATTTATATGGTAACTGTATACAAGCGCGCTCATTGCTTCTTTCTGTAACCTAATCAGAAGTAAATTGAAATCGGTAACCGATTACCATTGCGTGGTTTAATCGATATTATATCTATCGATTTATCTATAGCACTATTTGTCCTCATCGACTGAGCCATAAAGGCCCTGTCTAAATTGCTAGAACTGAAAGTCTAAACTTATGTACATGTATTTTTTTAATGTATTTATAACCTGGATATCTACTAAAAAAGAACTGTCAGAAAGACGACCTCTAAGATGGCAATACAAATGAATGTATGAAACGCGAAGTTTTTGTAGTAAAATTAATTAAAACTGATATTTCGCCTATTCGTTAAAAAATAATAATTTTCATTAATTTTATCGAGGTACTTGAAACACACGATGTAAGTTTGTAATAAAGCTGAAACAAAGTCAACAAATTATGGCTATTTTTAGGTAACTGAGGAGACATGTCAGATTCTACAAAACTTTGGTTATTACTTCGAGCAACGCGGCCTGGTGGCAGTTAAGGGCAAGGGTCAACTGATGACATACTATCTGCAAGGAAAACACGACCCTGCCGCAAATATCGGACATATACCCGTACGTAATTCGTTCATAATTAATGTCTATAAGCATCAAAATCAATTAACGTCAATAACTATATTTAAGTTAGCGATACTAAAATTGTAATAATATCTTAATAATTAAAATAAGATTTAATCAATAAATATTTTTCTAATTCAGTAATGTTCAGTAAAACTTTAACAAGATACAACGTTCCTGCAATACAGTTACGCGATTGTGTCAAATAGCCCCGTTTTGTCTTTATATTGAGTCGATAGATAATCATATAAAGTATGTAAATAAAGAATATGTCTAAAACTTTAAATGGATCTTGTTAGAAAGTTTAGAAGCGATTTTTGATTAAGACAGAAAGTGACTTTTAATCATAGCAAGTATAAAAACTATTGAAAAGACTATTTGATATATGATAAAAATTTTCGTTGGCTAATTATCGTTCGTCGTACGTCATTTCGTTTCAGGCTTTATGATACGTGTCGGAACTTATAAAATGTACCTCTGGTAAGCAGAGTTGCTGCATACCAGAATTCTCTGTAATGTATTCAAACTATGGCCGATTCCCGTCATTTTGTGAGAGAATATTCGAAAGCTCCTTCCGAAAACGATTGTTTGTAGTATGGTTTGACGCTGCTATGACAAGGGAGCGGACGCAGCCAAAGACTTGGCGGATGTTATTAATAATAACTTAATAAAAATTAATAATGTATAATATTTTGTAATTTAATGAGATTTCTCAAATTGACGTGTTCGATTATGTGGAGGATTATGACCTATGGCCCTCCTTCCGGACCGCGCATAGAGCTACTCGTACAAGCGTCTATTTGAAATAAATAAAGGGACCAAGCAAGAAGAATTGAAGTATTTTGAGAAAGAAGAATTGTTGGTAAGCGAGATGCGACGGACAGTCTACCCGGACAGGCCGCGTTCACCGTCCGGCCTGCTCAGAGAGACTGTCCCGACCGTCGGCGCAACGTCCATACGATAACAATATTGATCGTTAACGAAGAAAAAGTATATGTTTGCGACATGACTTTATATAAATGAAAATAACAAATAGTGGTAGGCACTTGTTCTATTCTTGAGTTCAAGTCAACTCCCCCTGCTCGCCATGCATCTTACTGAATAACGGCCAAGGAATTATTTTAGGTATTTTAGAGTTCAATTAAACTGACGACATTTATAAAAGTTGATATGTTTTGAGCTGTAACCATAAAAATGTGTGCTTTGTTATTCTTTGCTTATCTTCACTATAATGCCATTAGTTAAAAAATACAAAAAGAATTCAATTTTTTACAACTTTAAGTTGGATTTGAACTCGGCTTTCTATTTATAAAAATTTGATTCACATTTAAACTGTCGTTTCAACTAAAGTATTACGAAATAACTGTGTAATTCATATTCATTGATTACGTTAATACTGTTATTAGATATATATTTAATAACTTAAGTTCAAAGCACAAACTATTTTGTTGTAACAATGTGAAACACATTAATACTATATTTGGAACCCTTTGAGTATAATTAGTATTTTACTAATAGTAAAAATATTTATTAAGAAAGTATTGTTCCAGTTTGAGCCGTTGGCTCCGGCGCCGGCGGAAGGTGAGGAAGAGGGCGAAGTCCTAGCTAACGGCGAAGCGGTCGTGCGTTCGCAGGACGATACAGATGTCGGCAAACCGCTGCTGCCGCCGTAAATCTTATGGCTGGCGCCGAACTTTACGACCGCCCCGAGTATCTACACAATAGTTTTGTTATCAATGACGAAATTCCAGAACTTCAAACATACATGTTGGATAGATGCACCAAGTGAGATAGTGTAGGCCCCCAGATACATGCACAAATTGCTGCGCGCAGTTTAGGATAGTGGCAACCTGTATGACGGGGCGGGGGGGTGGTACTGAACATACGTTAATCTCATCTGAGTGTTAAGTGAGTTCAAAGGAGCCGAAAAGATTGGTAGGTACTATATATATAAAATATATATTTGTATATTGACAACATATATAATAATACAACACAAGTTGTACCTAATACGTCTGTTTATGTAATGGATACTTTTGTTTGCAGTTCTGTGAAATACATGAAGCTTAAACTGAAATATTTAATTCACGACTTAATTGTCAATCAATTGACCATAAGTAATAAGTATTTATATTTAGACCATAAGTAATTATCACAAACTATCCGATTTTTTTTCAAAGCAACATTAACATTTAATTTAAGATAAATTATCTTGTTTTAAATCTATGGCATTGTATGTTGTAGTGTTTCATTTTATAATTATTATCATTTTTCTAAGAAGCAACATATTGTGACTAAGCTCGTAATTGACAATAATAATTGGAGATGCGCCTAGCCTTTTAATTATTTGAGGATAACTCGTAATTTCATAATTGGAATTATGATGAAAATATATGCATTATCACTTATTATTAAATGTGGTGTTGGAAACCAAAGATCCCTGTTATTATAATTTACTTTAGAAAAAAAATGTTCCATTAGACTGAAATAAACATAACACTGAACCTTAGATAATCATAAAAGAATGCACAGATTCCGTCTAGTTATTTATCTAAATACCCTACTTTTATTTAACGCAAGCAAAGTTGTACCAAAGTACAATTAGTTAACAGAGTAAAAGTTCCTTATCTATATAAGTTACCTTCAATAAATAATCCTGAATTGTCGTTACATGTTTTGGGTGCAAATTTGGAGAGATATTCGCCCAGTGACTTCAATGTTATCTACTTGGTTGCCATTGCATTGGTAATTCCTAAGGTGTTACATTATTGCATCGACGTATACAACTAAAATGTGGCGGTTTGTCCGCTGGCTTATAGAATATTAATCACATTTGAGAGAGTCCGCGATTACGAGTATTACTTGAAATCATGTATCAGTTTATAATCAAATTATCAAAATTAAATTAGTCTCATATCAATGAACTACTAAGTTCATATTGTATTAGTATACCAAATATTTACTGTGTATTTGATAGTTGTATATGCATAATATAACGCTTTATCGTGTTTGAATGTATGGTAAATGTATTTGTTACTAATCTTAGTATGATTTTTTTTGTAAATTTATTATTACCACCGCGTTCTCACCATCACCCTAAGTTCACTGTCAGAGAGTACTAACAAAACATGAGGTCCGCCCTTTGTGAAACTGTTTTTAGATTGCTCCAATGAATAAATTATAAATGACAACAAAAAGAATAAAATATCAATTCTTCTTTTGAAAAGAAGCCCTTGGTCAATACCATTAGGTAAACGCTATTGATAGGAATAATAAAGTAATATTATTTATTACAAAAACGCGGTGTTGATGACAAAGTGATTGATGTTTTTCACTAGCTTCTTAGTTTATCTATTTTTATATCTTCATAAAATCTCTTATACGTACAAAAATATTCAGTTGTTAATTCTGTAGCGTAGCGTTTTGTTGTTGGCCAATGTATTTGACATGGTGATAATTTAGAAAGCGAACATTGCGTAATGGCTTTATAATATTGTTTTACAGATAATTCATTTATAATCTTGACATTAACCTAATAGATCATTGATAATTATTTAACACAAGTGATTATAAATGGTTTCTAAGGCATATTTTTAATGCGTTTTGTTCCCACTTTCGATATATATATATTTTTTTGGCATAATATGGATGTATGGTTCAAGCGAATATTCACTGACGCAATAATCCGCTTTATATAAGTATAGTTGATAACTAAAATGAGTTAAGATATGGCAATTTTGTAAACAATACAATAAATAAGTGGCCAAAGTGGAAGTAGAGTCGAAGCGACAATTGCTTACGACCTCGCGCTTACAGAGACCTAACGCAATAAACATGATTAATATTAGATATCATATTATTATTAATACAAACGAAAAATAAACAATACGTCGTACATATTTTTTTCAGTTATACAGATTTAATGTTTTTTCTTGTAGTCGTTCTATAAAAATCTTGGTTTATTAGTGCAAACTATGTGCAAACTTAATATCTCTTGTATAAATACAAAATCAAATACAATCTCTTGACGAGGCAAAGATCTGCTGTCCAAGGTGATGCAAACTCCTTATTTATTACCTTACCCCGTTTCTAATATTGCACCCTTTTTAATTACAACCGAAGCAGAATTTTAAGCATTTAAAGAATAGACGTTTATTACGATTTTGAGATCAGATGTTTGTCACTATTTAGAATGTAGATTTACGTTTCTTATGTCAATCTGCTTTTATTCAATTTTTTCGAGTCCTCGTACTAAAGCGCCAAGGGGGTTATGGCTATAACTTACGGAAAAAGTTACTGGGCGTACAGAGGGTCAGCCCGTGTATGAAATTCAAATTACATTACGCGTATTTTTTCTCCGTGTGAATTCATCAATTTGCATGTATTTTTAAATAGAAAATACTTTCAGACCAGACTTTAATCTATTCAATTACATGATGTCAAAAGATATTTTACATTTATAATGCTTCACACACAACAAAATAAGTAACATATAACAATAGAAAGGCTGTGAGAGAAAGATCACAAGTTTCACGTGAACGCGGTTGCTTATCTGTTTCACTATCCTCTTACAAAACTAAGTGGTTGTAGTTGAGTGTCTTAACTTATGTGTTACCACTAGGCTTAGATGGTATTGAAGTGACTTATGACTTATGACAATGAAACCCCAAGTACGATGATTTCATTAAATTCCAAAGTTTAATAGACTCTATTTACATATAACATCCGCAAAAGCTAGGTGGACTTGATTAATAACGCCGCCGCGGCGCACACACTACGTGAGGTGCGGACGAAAGGGTGTGAGGAGCTCTGCGTAACATTCGGTTTGCGGATAAACGTGTAGTTGTGGCTACTTCATCTTCATCTTCGTGTATTGAGTAGCGATATTGTGATATTCACTATTAGGTTACTACGTAGGTTTACTTTTAGTCGCTTAATACAATTACGCTTACAGTACGATTAACGTAGGTATATCTTTGTTAATGAAAGTGTTATGAAAGTTATTTTATTTTTAGAATATAAGCTATGTAGTGTACGTTTATTTTTAAATTTGTAAACGCAGGAAACGTGCTTTGAATAATGTCGCCTAGGAGTTTAGTCTGAGCATGGATTCATAACGTAGAGTTTCTAGGTAACGTAAAATTTATTTAGATCTAACTATTAATTTAAATTGTGACGACGCGCTTGACGTTTTATTGTAGGTATTTAACGTAATGTACATTAATAAATGGTGATACTATTTATTGTAGATAAGATATGTTTAGAAGGTTGACTTTATTTTTCTCTAGTAGTGATAAATGTACCTTCCTGTGATTTGTGACCATCAATATGTAATTTACACTTTTGTTAGCTCAAGCGTCTGAGGTTGAACCTTTCCTGGCTATAAAACTATCAAATGAAGCAATATTTTCATTGTTGTTTTAGTACTTATGACGATATGACTTTTACTTACTTGAAATAATAAATATACATAAAACGATGAATCTGCCGTTTTTATTTTATAAACAACCAATATATCAACAAGAAACCCATATGTTAAAAACTACAATTTCTATGATTGATACAATTTACATTTGTAAACTTTGTCCACAAAGAATTTATTAGGTAATGTAATAAAAGAAATATCAATAAAATTGTTAGTACCGCCCAGTGTTTGGCTCAGAAAATCGGATTGAGGAAATGAAATTTCTTCACTCATATATCTATGTATGACTCTAATAGTCTCTTAGTCGTATCACATCGCATTAATTTAATGTTGTAAAAATAAATAGCCATAACTTTTGGTGATAAAATGCAATAACTGAAAATCAATCTAAAATTAATGGAGTTAGAACTAAATTAAATAATACATGACATTAAAATCTGTTTATTTATTGTTACAATATAAATAAATTAGTTGAAAATCCAAATTGTTGGCTTCGACCTATTACTTATTCTCGGCGGGTGATCGATCTCTCCTCGTACTTTAATCGAACCACGATTCTTCAGTGCATCTGCACTAATATTAATATATGGGTTGGTGGCCAACCCAGACTCGAAGAACTCCGACATGTAGATAGACGTGCGCGGTGAAGCACGGAAGCGTTAAGGAATATTTCTCACCGATAACATTACTTACTGACCTAATGAGAACTTTTAATTTTTTTTTATACTAGCATAACTGGACCTGGTGGTTGAAAAACTCTGCAATAGTTTTTAGTATTATATTTTTAGGAAAGTTCTAGGTATGAGTGTAATACTTTTATTTATTTATTTGTTACTTCAGATACAAACCTATTTTTTTTATAGAATTTATACCTTTATGCGAGGCCAGAGTAAGGTCATTGTTAGATTCATGCACAAGTCTACTAATGTTGCACTATAATTTGACTATGGAAATAAAAATGGGAAGATATATATAAGAACAAGATGATACTGATCTCATTCTCTCACTTTATTTGTCCCATTGCTGGATTTGGATCTCTTCTTACAATGGGAGGAGTTAAGGTTATCATAATATGCCACGCCGACCAAGTGCATATTGGCAGACTTCACACATATTTGAGAATATTTCCTATACCAAAGTAAATGATAATTAATATTAAATCGAAACAAGATTCTAATTCAATCACCCGTACCGGTGATCGACATAAATACCTCTTACATTGTAACCGATTGCCTTTAGCTAACGAACGATATAAAAATCTAACTACTTTCCTATTTACATCAATCATTAAGTGCTTCATGTGGTTCACTTCTTAACATGGAGAGCCAATCGATATGCGGGTTCATGTTCCCTTGTAGACAGCAGCGAGTCTAGTCGGCTCCTGATAAAGTAGATGTTCAAGGGACGGTGAATAGTTTCTAGCAGCTGGCTACATTGTTTATGTTTTGTATAAAAATTGACACAAAAAATAGCTTGGCTTTAACTAGGGACGTTGGACTATTCTAATAATTGCAGGGGTCTTCATTAATGAATTAAGTAGTATTAATTCATAATCCTATTAGGTAATTTCATATTAAATATATCACTATTAATTAGTCATATCGAACATGATATTATGATGATGACATGATTCATACTAGAGCATTTGTTACATGTTTGGTGGACAATGACTATTAAACTATGCATGGTGTCACATAAGTGGAATGTACTTTCATATACTTGTACTTTCATATTTCATATTACAATTAGGATAATGTTACAAAATCGTTGTTAGTAATGGCTATAGGATCTACAAAGGTATATATTACGAAATTAATTTAGGGTAAAAATAGGTATAAAAGACGTGTATGAAAAGGTTACGATAATTGTAAATGTTACTCAATAAAAATTTACAAATGTGAAAATGCAAGACGTTACAGAATCGATAGTGTTTACAAATATTTAGTGTACACGTTAAAAATCAAAAGTAAGCGTTTTATATTTCTATATAGGTAAGACCAAATGTCAGAATTATACACAACTTACAAAATAGGAATACTTTCATCTGTAAGGTTGATATATAACTATTTATATTCCGCAATAAAATTCCATATGACAGGATATACTGGTAAAACAATAGTAAACAGATTTTTTGACTGCTTATCTGTGGTATTTATTAAATTATTATATTTTTAATTCAAATAATTAGGGAAACCGTTGCCAGAAACAATAAATGGGGCAAACGCGAAATTAATTAATTAAATGCTTGATAAAATTTAATAAAAATGGTTTTGACAGATTCAAAATTATTTATTTGCTATTTATTAATGTGAGACATTGGTTTGCTGAAGCAAGGCGAGGCCGAGAAAATTTTACTAGTTTTAAATAAACAAAAAGTTATGTAAAAATACGATTTTGTGAACTATTACCATTTTAAATTTATACATTATAATTTTGATTAAACAATATCTTTTATACGATTACGCCTCTAGTTTTATTTTTCAATTTGGTACATTCATCGAACATTCATTAAACAAGTTGAAATTATAATTTATAACTGACATCCATAACTTTTACACAACTGCATATATGATTTTATTTAACATAAGTATTATAATATTAACAGAAAATCTTAATCGTACAACGGTGGCAAACGTCTAAGTTCTATTAATCATAATAGCCATTCGGAATCATATTCATAAAACAATATGGGTGGCTACATGTTACAGCAGTAGAGAACCGCACCGCATGTCACTCAAACAGTTATTTTGTAGTAACAGCAGATAAATGAGTTGACGAGGCACGTGATAACAAACGATAGCCGCTGTCTATAGACGTTGTAACATAAGCGGTTTCATCAACGCATTGCCGGCCAAGAAAAAAGCGAAGAAGCCGGTAACTTCACGGTTGATTCTAGGAGGGAAGTAGCAAGCTTTGCAGGCAAAGAACCATATCATTAGAGACATTGGAGCAGAATATGAGCATATTAGGTCTATCGTAGGATGTATGAAGTGCTTTTAGTTGATGTGCTCAAAATAAAAATAACTCATGAATTGGTTTCACAATTTATTATTTTTCACAATGTGGCTTTAAGTTGTAACAACAAACTACCGACGCGGGTGAAAATCTTTCAAGCTGGAACGCGACAATTTCGAAGATGGCATCAGCTATAGATACGCTGACATGATCAACATTTATCTCACCCCATATTTCTGCCTATTAATTACTATCAATTACTATCAAAATTGAGTAGGATGATACACAGCCATGCAACCTTCTATTTACGAGAGACCTAATATTTCGTCAGTAACATAATGCTGAACAACACTGAGCAGAGTACATCACGAAAAGAGAAGGTAGGATTGAGCCCCAGATGAGGTGATTTTGTTACATGAAGGTTTTATATCTGCATAAATCAAATCATACTCTGCTATGATTTGAAACATTTGCATGTTATTGCGATCGGCATGGCATCCGTATTATGTCGCTTAATTTATGAGCATTAAAAAGATACATACGACTATATTTACATAAAATATATATTTATACTTGTAATAAAAGTGCAATTCCTCGATTCATCGTACTAAATTTGTCAATTTCAATAGGTTTATTATATAGGTAGAGATCGAAACAACAATGTTTGGAATTTTTATCTGTCTAAACAGGTATCACGCGACGGACTATTGAATGGATTTAGACATACTCGTAACTCGGAATACTTATTACTTACATATATTGTATACAGTAAACTTATAGTAAGTGGACCGTTTTCCCGCCGAATAAGAAAATCTGTTATAGAACTAAAAAACGAACATAACAAAATAAATAATAATTGAACTGCAAACTGATTTCTAAAGGGCACTAAGTAATATGAAACGATTAATAAATAACTGGTAAACAATAAGTAAATTCCTCTATTTTTTAGGTAGCGGTATCTATTGAAAATTTTAACAAATACTAAGGTATTTTCAATATTTGTATTGCAGATGACAAGTTGATACTGTTACTTTACATTACAATTATAAAACCTAAGTTCCTACGTCACACGTGTGTTGTATGTACATCTTATTTTCTAATTTTTTTTTCATGAACGATTTTGGTGCGATAATTTAATTCTCTAAGCTAAGTACCTAATCATATTTTCTTAAACGAGATAATCGTACATGGATGAACGTATTGAGCTGAACTTTCGAATATTTGTCAAATATATTTTAATTAATGATCAAAAGCTTAACAATACTCAAACCATGGCAGCTCTAGCGAGAATTGAAAAATGTATACAGCATGACTGGAAATAAGTTGGCAATCTGTTAGGGGGATGTAGGGGTGTCTCTGTAACTCGGGCATACTGCTATGGTATCGCCTGCCTATCGTATGAGGTTACTAAAGGGGACTTGCGGGGTTGTAGGCGCCTAGGGTGGGAGCTACAACCATCCAGTCAGCGACCCCGGAAAGGGCGTATGCGTAGCCGCGTATCGCCGTAAACACCAGAAGGTGAGGGACGATTGGAGGCTCATCATTACCACATAATCCGGCTTCGCTCCCACAGCATCGGGTAGTTTTTAAAGGTGTCCACCACTAGACAATAAAGGGGAGGTCATTAGCAACCAAACTACTTCTGACCCCTATCCAAATATTAACACTTTTCGAGTAATTTAAATTTTTATGCATGCTATCTTAAAAAATGTGCGATATTCAATTTTGAAAATTGAAAAAATTACTCTAATGCATAAAATATAATTTTAGTATTAGACAAACGAGCAGACGAGCCACCTGATGGTAAGTGGGCGTCGTCGCCCATGGACATCAGCAAGACCAAAGGTATCACCGATGCGTTGACGGCCAGGAAATGAGAAGAAGGTATTGGCTCTCAAGCCCCCAGCCGGAACACGACGAGTCGTTTGGCGGCTGACCCAAGCAGGAGGGTGGTAGCTACCCAGGCAGGCTTCACATAAAGATAATAATACCAATAATAATATTGATAATATATTATATACGCAAAACCCTACCACCAAGCAGGCTGGCTTCTGTCGCCTCTTACGACACTCTGTTCTGCCAGCGTGGGATTGGGGGAAATATTTTCAACAACTTCTAAATCAGAACTACAATTTTTTTCATTTTTTCAACTGTAATAGGTGTTTTCTGCAAAAGAAAATGTAGAACTCTATCGGCGATACATTTTAAAAGCATGTACAAATTTTTAGATGTCTAACAAGATGTAAAAAGTTGAATATCGCATATTCTTAAAGAAAGTTTAATATATTGAATTACTCAAAAATGGTTGAAATTTGGATAGGGATAATTTGATTGCAAATGACCTATAATACATCCCCCGAACCTCGTATAAAAAATCATTATTGCAAGGAATCGTGATTGTAGACCTATATGCAAATCTTATGATTAAATTAAGCCATGACATATTCATTGTCATAAATTAAATACTGGTAAAATAATTTATTTGTATAAATTTGTACTTATTGTACAGGGATATAATGAAAACTTGCGCGTTTCTGATGAAATGCCTTTACGCCAATTTTGTATCGAGGGAAAAAAAATAACGTCATCAAGTGTATTGATAACTACATTTTATTCTTTATATCCTAAGTAGACAGCCTTTTCAAAGTAAATTATAAGTCATTATCATATAATTTACATATCCACAAAAATTACTTGGATCATCTCTGATCTCGCTACAGGCAGACAAATAATTTAAATTTAATGAACACCTTAACGTAACGCTACGATAATTTTTTATTTTTCCATTTTATTGGCTGCCAATTTAACCCTATATTCCATTCAAAACCAAAATTGCATTTCAGAAAAATAACTATAATCATTAAAAACGTGATTTCGGTAGCGTAATAGCAGCTTATATATTTTGAAGCAAGTAATCTTCATTAGGGACGTTGTTTACATCGGACATCAGCTCGTGCTCCTGAAGGTGCAGGTGATTCACAGCTGATGAGTGCAAAGGGTGTTGGCAGTTGGCAGAAGTGTACGCGATGTGGGCGAGAGGGGCGGGCGGGGCACGGATTGAGGCCACTATTTAATCGCTCGGCCGCCGCACAACGACCTGTTGTGATCCCGTCATGGCGCACTACGCCCGTGTCGCTACTCTGGCCGCGTGTCTCTTGTTCGCCTGCGGTGAGTCCTAACCTTTATCTTACGTCTTCAGATGCCCCCTATTTCGCGACGTCATTAAGACGCGACGGCACATCCGCATAACTCAAATAATCAGTGGTTGTATCAACGTCGAGTGCCGCATAAAAAGTGAACAGTGAAGTTGTTAGGGCCCTTACGTCGTGAGATAGGCTGTGTCTCCACAAAACTTGCAAATGAATGCAGTAGAACGCGATTTCCCTGCATCAAATGACTTTTAAGAACGTAATCAACACGCAGCGAGCCTTTCAAGGACATCTTCAAACCTTACTTTGCTAACAACTATCGAGTCTGATTCATGTGTACCGGTGCTGTGATCTAACTTTCCGAATAACCAATAATTTAGTGGTAAATTACGGAGAAGTTCCGGTATTACGAAATTTTGTAGTGGATTAGAAAGAACTGTGTATATTTATCTACGGCTTATATCGATAATTAAACATTACTACCGCATAAAAAGTTAATCGTTAGTTAAGAATAGTTAATAAGTAATATTAAAAAACTTTAAATGTTTGTGTTAAACAAATGTTTAGCACTTAGTGCGGGTGCGCAATGTAACTGTGTAGACTAAAGAACTTTCACATTCGATGTTGCGCTGTAGCGCTGCGCAGTGCGGCGCCGAACGCGCGACGCTGACGTCACGACTATGTCGAGCGAGCACCTCCACTTAATCCCTCAAGGGTCAATATTAAACTTACGAACATTGTTACAAAGTACCATATAAAGATTGTTGAAGAAGGATGTAAAATGATAACTTGATAAAGAATTTTTATTTTTATTGAAATATATGTATATTACGTTAAATTTACCCAATTGAAATATTGAGATGGCATATACATAATGTATATACGGTACTTTTGTAATGTATTTAAAAATCGCCCTTGTAACAGATTTAAATAGGCACGTGATGAAACTCGATGCATGACACAAAGATATGAAATACAATGCTCGCTATGTTACAGTGACACAAAGATCTTGTTAACTATCATTTACACAAACACAAGTTACAAGAAGTTTATCATAAAAAAATAATTACGAATGACAATTTATAATACAGGCATTATATTGTAACAAGCATTGCATTCAATTATGTGGAACATTCGACGAAGCTGTGGACCGCGGTGAGATTGCGAAGCGATCTGTAGCTATTGCTACCGGTATAAGTATTGCAGAATGTTTCAATAATAATGCAGTACATACGTGGTTAACTCTTAGGACGATACGTGAACTTTACTATTTATGTATTTTTATAGGTAGATAATGGCTAATCGAATAAAATTAATCGATAACATTCAAAGCAAACGATCGAACAAAGTAAAACCAATTAACGTATGTAGTACTAAAATAAATGTAGTATCATGAAACTTAAAGGAACTTTGTTAGATGACATAGTTAGGGTAAAGTAGGATACAGACAAATAAAGTAGGATACAGACAAATATACTTTGCCTGTTTATGTTTTGTCTTCAGTTTTGCTTCAAGTTTACTTCCGGCTCTATTATTATAACATTTAAAAAGTACATAGTAATTGCTTAACAGAATAATCATACATTTGACTGTTATGGTAGAATGCGTTTCTATTACAAAAAATACCTGGTGTTGAGTGGTTACAGCATCCGAGAAACATGTAAAATATCCGATTTTACAACAAGCATGTAAATAACAACCGTGCACCATATTCAGCAAGTCCATTTGTCGAACAGTAACAACACTCACTGGGAGTAACTATCACTAGCAGTATTGAACAATAAAAATGTTCTCAACCTTAACATATGAAAATTTATAGCAAATGTTCACAATGATACATGGCATATAATCCGTATAAATAGGTATCTACGTAAATCAGGTTGCAAATGAGTTGTCTTATTCAACAACATAAATAAAATGCACACACGAACAAAATTAATTAATATGCTAGATGCAAGGTTCAGTTTGTAACTACAAGCTAAAAATCAAGGTGGTTTTTATAGCGGAAATCATTTCGACTATATTGTTTTAGCCAACATATTTTGTTGAAACTATAGGTAGTCATGTATATATACTCGTATATCCACGATCTGTTTACGTCGGAGGACCCACTAGTTATGATGTAAATATTGGTATACCTTTCACTGTAATATTAAAAAAAAAACAACATTACAGACAGTTCATATGAGTGAGGATGTTGAAAGCAAAATCAAACAAATCATAGAAAACATTATCAATCCGTTACTATACTTGTGAAGATATCATATTTTATATTGTTTGTAAAAATTTATAATACTGTTATTTCTCTCATTACAAATCAACAAATTATTAGACATCATGGCTTGTTGCCTATTGATTTGTATTTAGCAAAATAACTTAAAAACCTTTACTTGTTGACATGTGACCAGTGGGATAAAATGAGATCTTTTTATTCCTTTTATTTCTTTATGAATTCAGAACAAAACAGATAGGTCTGATTAAAAATTCATTTGAATAATTTTATTCACTCTTGTATGTTTTGAAGTG